>BMAO01002308.1:85438-345013 GCA_019973975.1 Trichonephila clavata | reverse complement strand
AAAATAACTCCAACTGCAAGTGCACGAGGATGTATTTCCTGATCTTATTCACATGAACATGTCTTACAGTTCCGTCGGGGAGTTTAACTTTATATGAATGGGGTAGATGGTGTTGAATTATCTCTCCAGGTCCAGTCCATCTAGCATAGATCTTATTACTAGAATCTGGTATCAGCAAAACAACTTGTTCTCCGATGCTAAAATTCTTTACGGATGACCTCTTGTGAAGTAATCTCCATAACTTTTTTGTTTCTGAGCAGCAGTTAAAGATGCACTCTCAGCAGCTTTTTCCATCTTGATCTTCATTTCCTGAAGGTAATCAGCAGCTGACTGGGAAATGTTCGTCGGAAGATGTATTTCGCCTGCCCAGGATGATTTAAGAATTGCCAACGGCCCTCGAGCTTCTCTGCCATAAAGTAACCTAAATGGTGATACACCAGTGGTAGTGTTTGGTACTTCACGGTATGCAAACAACAGAAAAAGGTAATTGTTGATCCCAGTTTCTTGGATCTTCACGAATAACATGATGAAGCATGTCCTTCAACACCCTATTCCATCTTTCAACTAATCCGTTGCTGGCCGGATAGCCAGGACAGGAAAACCTAGGACTAGATCCAATCCTTTTCGTGAATTCTTGGGTTAGAGCCGACTTGAAATTTGTGCCTTGATCACTGGCAATTATACTCGGAATTCCAGTCCTCGAGAATATTTGCAATAAAGAGTCACATGCGGTCTTGGCTGTAAGTGATCTAAGTGGTACTGCCTCAGGCCAACGTGTGTGTTGATCCATCATACAAAGAACATATTTGTGCCCTCTACCCGATGGTGGTTGAATAGGTCCAATCACATCGATGTTTACTGTCTCAAAGGGAAGCTCCGGACGGACAATAGGTGTAATGGGAGCTCTATCTCCAATTTTCTCAGATTTCCGAAGCTGGCACCCTTTGCATGTCTGGACAAATTCAGCAATTTCCCTAGACATATTTGGCCAAAAGAAATTATATTTTATCCTCTCTTTTGTTTTCTTTACCCCCATATGACCTCCAAAAACTGACTCATGTGCTAGTTTCATCACTTTGTCTATTCTTCAACGCGGTAAAACTAATTCCATTACGGGTTCATTTAGAATTTTATCCCTGTGATAAATTAATTCCTCAACTAATAAAAAAATTTCCTTTATTTAATTTTAACTCTGCACGAACCTTTTTAAGATAATCTTAATTATTCTGTTCATCTTCATTTTACTGTAATCCGAATTAAAATTTAAATTATCTGAGTCGCTCTCAACATAAAATATTTCGTTCCGGATTCTGCGTCATTTTCATCATTTGAAAACGGAGTAAAACTATCAACCGATTCGGCAAAAATATCATTTTCATTTGTTTCATTATTTATGGAACATAAAGCCTCATACAAAGAAGGAGGTATTAAAGCCTCAGCATTTAATTTATCCGTGATCGCTACCAAGCAATCCATTGGATGATTCAAAGAATTATTGTCAAGAGTAATAGAGGTTTTAATTAGTTTTGCTTCTACATTCTCTCCAAATGCAGAGCTTAAAGTAATCTTTCCGAATTCATCATTAGAATTATCTGGAAAAATATTAGAATTACATATAAAAATTTGAGTTCCGCTATCCAAAACACAATTTATTGCTTTCCCTTTAATATAAATAATAACATATTTTAAAGGTTCAAGGTCAACTTTCGGTTGTAAATATTGTACTTGAGAAGTCTCTTTTTTCTCATTTTTTAATTTAGAATATTTTTTATTACAATCTCGAGCTAAATGATTCTCACCGCAAATGTAACATTCTATTTTTTTATTTACTTTACTTTGTTTTGAGTTATAAATTTTATTTTCTTTCGAATTAAGATTTGTTTTGTCTCGTCTCGAGTGAGGAGGGATATATTTAAAATCATTTCGCAAGCCATTTTGATTATGACATGCTTTATGTGAAAACTCGGAAAAAGTTCTTCCTTTACAAGCATAAAACATGTCACACTCTTTTCCCATTTGAATTGGTTTAAACCAGCTTTGCTCCTGCTTGATATTTATATGAACGGCAGTTTCATCATCTAGCGTTTGATATAATTTATCGCTAACAATTAACTCTTTTAAAGAATTAAAATCATTGACATTTCTCAAATGACAGTATTGATCCCAATTGGTTAATAAACGAGATGCAAACTGAACATGCGTTTCATTTTGCATTCGTTTCGCTTTTTGAAAATTTTGCAAACAAATTAAAGGCGTTGGCTCAAATTCTCTTAAAACTAAACTTTTTAACTTATCGTAATCGCTTAGTTCTTCGTCTTTTACATAAACTAAAATATTTTCGGCTTTTTCACCTAGCAAATTTAAAAGAATCTCTCCCTTAAATTCATCCGGCACATTTTTGGTTTTAAAAGAACGCTCTAAAGAAGAGAAAAATAAATTCCATCCCTCTTGTTTTTTAGGAATCGGAAGAGATAATGTGCGCACACTTTGAATGAAATTTTCTATCGAAGTTTGATTTGTTTCAGGATTTATTCGCTGCAAATCATTGCTATCCCTTGACTATCCAATTTAGCCCTTTCTAAATTTATTTTACCGAGTTCTATTTCTAATTTAATTTGTTCAAGTTTTATTTTTTCAAACTCAAGTTTCGATTGTTCCGTTAAACGCTCTTGTTCTTCTTTCGACTTTCTATCCGCGATAATCGAGTCCAAATAGTCATCGATAAACACTTTATCGGTTTTGTATTTGTCGCTATTTAAAATTAAATTTTTTAAATCCAACACTTTCATTTCTGGATTTATTATCTCGCCTAATTCATCAGCAATTAATGTTAATTCTTCCTTTCTCGCTCCACGAAACATGATTGAAAGGAATTATACTAAATGAATTAACCCCCAAAATGTTGTAAATAACAGTTGCTGAACTCGCTCAAACAAAACAAAAGGATTGCCTACCTCGTAGTTCCTTTTGATGTCTTGCTTCACTCAGGTTTCGATCCTGTCGTTAATGCGACAGTGTGATGTCGTTTTGTGTTGGGTATAATGTTGTTGAGGTTTCATCCAACATAGTCTTTTTTGAGGACAGCACTTTATTTACAGTAAACACATAAAAAGAAATATTAAACGCAAATCGTAACTACCCACGCGGGAAATTTCTCTATTCTGGCCACCGCCCTAACGCGCCGGTGCCGAGAAGCTATCCATTTCCAAAAACAAAAAACACATTCTTACGGTAGGGGGACACAGTGCGCCTCCTGGTGAGGGGAGGAAACACTACACTATCCATTATTTTCAATAGGTTTTTGCTCAGTATTATTAACAGAAAGGGGGAAGGTTGGCTGGCCACAAAACATGTTCAACCCCACTTTTATATAAAAAAAACTTTTATACATATAAGCTGTTCTAAGTCAGAGCAATGTTGACAATACTGTAGCATCCATTCTTTTATATTTTTATATTATCTCTGTTATTTTAATTTTTCATATATCCTTTTAAATTATGTTGTCTGGTTATCTTGCAATTTTAATTCTTTGCAGTTTTAATCACGTTTATTCATCTCTCTCTTGTAGAGAAATTTTGATTATATATATATATATGTGTGTGTGTGTGTGTTTAAATATAGTAAATTGTTCTCGGATAATTTAATGCGTATTTTCTTTTTTACTTCTCTGCTAACTAATTAATAATTTAACGATGGCAATGATCGGTAACTAAAATTTAAAAATTCAAATTGTTCTACAATCCAGAGGTGAAAAATATATTCTAAAAGGGGGAAATGTAAATGTGCTCTTTGAAATAGGAGGCTAAAAAGTTTTCCTTTTGTACGAAAATGTGTTTTGAAGTAGGAGAGCAATATACAGAAATACGTGCACGGGGGTTTCGATGAGGTAAAAGGGAAAAAACCCACAAAATATTTTATTTGAAAAATAATTTTTTTTTTCTTTTTCAACATATTTTGCACACGTTCGTCGAATACGGACTAGCCTTGTTTTCTATTCTTTTTAAACTTGTTACACAAAATATATCAAGGAATACTTGAAAAATATTTCATAACATTCTAAATTGAACAGTGTTCACTGTATCCTGCAAAAACTATTAGTTTGATAAAATATTTTCTTGCATTTTACACATTAAACTATATTCTAAAAATTCTGATATCAATTTCTCGTGTGGCAACTAGCGTCATTGATTCTCGGGAATCCTTTGTATAGAGAATTTTAAGCGCGTTTTCCCAAACTGAGATGGAGAAATCAAACAATTAAAGAAAGACCAAGTAATTATTTCGTCTGAGTTAGTGGCAACGATTATTTTTGATCTGATTTATTTTTATTGAATCGATTGCTGTATGTTATGTTATTGTTGGGTTTCTTTTATTGTTATTTAGTATGTTACATGGTTTATTATAATAAAATGGTGAAATAAAAAATTAAAATCTGTTTTTAGAACTAACACACAGTTTGAGATAAAGAAAAATACAACTCCTTATACGGCCAAAATTTAACAAAATATTTAGAAAGACGATTACATTATTTTCTAATATCTCAACATCTGATTGTCAATTATGAAGGGGAAAAATTCAGTAAATTCAAACACTAACTAAAGTTTTCAACACGACATGCCTCAAAAATGTTTCTTGATTTAAAAAAAAATACTAAGAATAATTTCATTAGGCTTCTCACAACATTAAATTGGAATTTTGTAATTGTTTCACAATAATGATTACATAAGAGAATCTATACTTTTAACATTAAACATGTCTTCCTTAATCTGCATGTTAAACAAATATTAATTTAAATAATAAACATTTTTTTCAAATACATTCAATTAAATATTTATATTGTTACATCGATCAGGGTTTGAGTATTTAATGCTATCAGTCTCAAAGATCAAAGCACTTCTTCAGAAGTGATGGAAATTTATTGCCTAGAAACCATCTTTGATATACAGGACACAGTACTCAAATTCGCTAAATAATCCCAGAAGGTCTTCACATTTTTTTCAGCGTTCTGGCACAATTATCAGTGTTTAAAATACAAGTATGTTCAAAGATTATTCGCAAGCACTTGCTCGTCTTATTGAATAGCCAAAGTAATCACCAATCGCTGGTCAACTCTTCATGGTCAAAACAAGACTAACTAATCGCCGTAACATTGATAATATCTTGTTCCGGTGAACGATTTTCTATTTATAGTCCTCATGGATTTTTCTCAAAAAATCCGCTTGCGTCATAGATTATATTAGTAGATTTCTCCACTAATTTCCAGAAGAATCCATATGGTCACTAACTCGCCAAAAATGATGCCAACTTGGCCCTATTGCCAAGTTTCCATTGAATTGTCATTATAATGTAAGAAACGGCGTTGCTTGCGAATATTACAATTTTAACATAAAATAAACACAACGTAGAGTAATGTAAACATATTACACATCCAGATATAAATTTACACAGTTTTAAACATTAATTACACAAAATTCGTAACAATAGTCCAGCTGATATCATTGTTACATCGAATTCGTAGTTTCTTTTCTTTTCACCACGTTTTGAAAGTGGTATTATTTGCCAATGCCGAGTTTACTAATTTAGTGATTTCCATTTTATGTAACTAGTTATTCAAAAATGTAAAGATCTGTATCGAACAATATTTTCTAGTTTATTATATAACGGTCCTTTTTGGACGCAGTCGAGGAGAGAGGTTGATGCATTAAATAGCACCAGTCTCTGGATTGAAATAATCGTCAACTGGCTATTGTACGCTTGGATGTATTTGACATGTTGACGCTGATTTCGGGCTTTTTCACACCAGTCAACTTGTGTAAGAGCACATGACGGGGCAGAAATTTGGGAACTAGTTTTGAATAGAAATCTCCAGGGACCCGTCACACATGGTCAACTGGCATTCCCTGCTGTGCCACTCCCTTAAGTTTCTGAAATCAATATTCTGATCTAAAAAGATATTGTGGAAGTCATGCTCTTCACACGAGCCTACTTCCGTATTGAATATAGAGAATGCTTCGTTGTTTCTTTGGGCTCAGTCATTGTACCATTGAGTCTGTCACTCCCTTTTCAGTCAACTTTGTGCCCGCGTGTGAAAAGAATTATCTCCCCTCTTCACACTAGAAGAACAGAAAACGAGTTGATTAAAACAAAATTGCCTCATGTAAAACCGACATTAGCTTAGCTTCATAATTTCAGTTGCAACTCTAAGGTGTTTAACTTTAATTTGGTTCATTGTTTTATTTATCTTAAGCTGATTTTTTCCATAGTTCTATTTTTTAAACGGTTGTTTTAGTTACTGAATTCTAAGACAATTTTAATCTCGACTTCCGATAAATATTGGAAATATTTCTTAAATGAATTAGATTAGGTCTTCTATATAGAGAATAAATTTCTCATCTGGAATATAATAAACATTTGTTATCCAATAAAATCCAATAAAAATAATTTGTTTCTTTTTTTCTAAATATTCCCCCTAATTTTTTAATACAGAGCAGAATATACTTTCGCGTATAAAATACATTTATTTCGTATTAAATAATAGACTTACAGCCTTGTGCTATGAGTTCTGCGTTTCGTAAATACAAGCATAGCTTAATGAATGTGTATAGGGGACATTACCAACTAAACAAGGGCTTTACAGATGCTTTGTAATCACGTTCAGCATAAATTTTGCAACGTAGGATATCCAGTGACGCTAATTATGCTTCTGTATTTACAGAAGTGGTTGTAATGGTGCCTTCACAAAAATGAATGGATACTACCTCAATTAATTTAGATTAAAATTACGTTGATGAAATTGCGTGGGTGTATGGATAACGGCTTAGAGATCAATTACTGGGTCTGTCTTCTCTTAGTATATTCTAATAGATCTTTAAACGAACCAGTCATAAATTTGATTCGTGGTATATTTCTGTGTATATGTTACCGTTAAAGTGGGAAATCCGTTATGTTATAGAATAACTAGGTATTTAATGAAATAACTCGACAAGTAGTTAAAGTATATAAAATTATTGATTTCTACGATTTAGCTAGGTATTCTATAGAATAATGATTGCTTGGATCGTTTAAGTATGAAATAGGGCAGTCGAAAGTTTTTTGAACCGGTTCTTACTGGTTTGGGAAGATTTTTTTTCGATTAGGAATTAGAAATGGCCAAATAAAACTATTGTACTCTAAATATCAGTTCTGTACATGTTAGCGAGAATTTATTTCCATTGAAAATAAGTTATATTGACACAACGCTTCGATCTGTCGCGACAACTCAAAGCTGCGGTACTGGACAAGAATTTAAAAAGTGCTCGAGAAAAAAAAATGTGTAATGGTAAAAAGTGTGCTTGTTTCAAAAATAATAAGCAGTGCAATCCAAAGTGTCATTATATAGCAATCCTTGCTCTCATAAATAATGAAAAGTAAAATAAAGATATCTCATAAAATTTAATATTCTGTTACATTTTGTTTTAAAATTTTACAATGTTTTTATGAAGCAGCAGTTTCTTACCCATCATGCATTTTTGTTGATAATCTATATATATAAAGGAGAAAAGCGACTCACTGACTGACTGACTGACTGATCACGATATCTCCGGAACTATTCAACCTACAGACTTGAAATTTGGTAGACATGTTCCTTTCATAGAGTAGACGTCAGCTAAGAACGGATATTCCGAAATTCGAAACGCAAAAAGCGTTAAGGGGGTTAAGGGGCGTTATAAATAATTGCTTCCATGTTTAAACTACTTGATGAACAATCTTGAAATTAGGTAAGCAGATTCCTTTCAGAGAGTAGAGATCCGCTACAAAATGAGTTTGGTGAAAATCGACCCCCAAGTGGCATTGCAGGGGCTTAGGGGGCGTTATAGATAATTATTTCCATTTTTAAACTACTTGACGCACTGTCTTTAAATTTGATAAATAGATTCCTTTCATAGAAAAATGATCAGTTACAAGACAAGTTTTGTGAAAACAGACTTCCAAGTGGCGTTGTGGGGGATTAAGGGGCGTAATAGATAAATATATCTATTTTTAAACTACTTCACCTACCTGCTTGAAAATTGGTAGGTAAGTTTCTTTCCTGGAGTAAATATCCGCTACAAAATGGGTTTTGTGAAAATTGACCCACAAGGGGTGTTGCGGGGGCGGAGGGTTTAAGGGGCGTTATAAATTCCGATTTTTAAGTTACTAGACGTACAGTCTTGAAACTTAGTAAGCAGATTCCTATTCATAGGGTAGAGATACGCTACAAAATGGGTTTCGTGGAAATTGCCCCCCAAGTGGCGTTGCGGGACTTAAGGGGCGTTATAGATAATTATTTCCATTTTTAAACTATTAGACGCAGTCTTTATATTTGATAAATAGATTTATTTAATAGAGTCAGCTATAAGAAGGTTTTGTGAAAACAGACTTCTAAGTGGCGTTGTGGGGTATAAGTGGCGTAATAGATAAATATTTTCGTTTTTAAACTACTTGATCTAGCTGCTTGAAAATTGGTAGAAATGGTTCTTTCATGGAGTAAATAACCGCTACAAAACGGTTTGGAGAAAATTGACCCCAAGGGGTGTTGCAGGGGTTAAGGGCAGATATAAATAATTATTTCTATTTTTAAACCATTAGACTCACAGTCTTGAAATTTGGTAAGAAGATTCCTCTCATAGGATAGAAATACACTACAAAATATGTTTTGCGAAAATCGACCCCTAGGTGGCGTTGCTGGGGTTCAAGGGGCGTTATTGATAATTTTTTGCATTTTTAATTAATTGGACGCACAGTCTTCAAATTTTGCTAAGCAGATTCCTTTCATAGAGTGCAATTCCCCTACAAAATGGGTTTTGTGAAAACAGACCCAGAAGTGGCGTTGCGGGGGCTCAAGTGGCGTTATAGACAATTATCCCCATTTTTAAACTGTTAGACGTACAGTCTTGAAATTTGATAAGCAGATTCCTTTCGTAAAGTAGAGAACCGCTACAAAATGGGTTTTGCGAATATCAACTACCAAGTTTAATTTCGGGAGTTTAAGAAACGTAATCGATAAATATTTCCATTTTTAAACTATTTGATCATCCTGCTTGAAAATTGGTAGACATGTTCCTTTCATGGAATAGAGTTCCTCTAACAAAGAGTGAAACGAAAATTGACCCCTAAGGATGTTTGCGAGGGGTCAAGAGAAGCTACAGAAAAAAATTTGTTTTTAATTGTTAGACCCATATACTTGAAATTTGTTAAGCATGTTTCTTTTGTTGAATATAGATCCACTAAGAATGTATTTTAAGCAAATCAAGTTCTTAGGGGGGGGTGCAGGGGGTTACTGGGAAGTATTGACAAAAAAAATTACTCTTTTCGAGATACAAGGACTATAATAATGAAATTTGGTTTGTATTTTTCTTTTGTTGAATTGAAATCCTCTAAGAGCGGTTATTTTGGAAAACGGCTCTCAACGGGATTACGGGGATATTGATAGTAAAACTTCTTTTTTTCTGTTAGATTTAGACTTGAAATTTGGCTTGCATGTTCAATTTACGGAGTAGAGATCCACCGAAAATTGGTTTTGTGGGAATCCACTTGGTTTTTGGGTTACGAAAGAGCAAATATCATTCTATACTTCAATTTTAGGGATTTTTAGAAAATACAAATTAGATGAGTTCTGCCCTTTTTTTTTTGCGACAGTTAAAGATATAAGTATATTTTTCAATACAATCGAATTCTTAATGCTAGGACTTGGATATCAATAATTTATACATATATATAAGCAGTAAAAATTTATAAAACATCATGAAATACCCAGCGAAGCGGGCGGGTAACAGCTAGTATTTAAATATAATCTATTTTTGCTACATTTTTTTCTTTCCCCTTTCTGTTTAAATAATAATATAGCAATATGAGGGCAATAACATAAATTATATTATCTGCTTTATCTTATTATTAATCAATTATTCATCCGCAAAAGGGTTAAAGTGTATTTTTCGATAGAGCTTAGCTATTTTATGATCAATTAATATATAAAATAACTTTGAAGTTGTTTATTTTTCACTTTCTAAAGGTCTATCCTTAGTTGTTTCATTAAATACTTAGTTATTTCGTAGAATAACTGGGCAAAGAATGAAATTTTTCATATTTTATATACTTTAACAGTCTTGTCTAGTTATTTCATGAAATACCTAGTTATTCTATAAAATAACTGAATTGTATACTTTAACGGTAACAAAAAAACCAATAATTTTGGAAATTTTTTTTTAAAATTATCAAAGTAAGGGGATCAGCTTATATACTAATCTCATAAAAAAAAGGTACTTAAAGAAAAGCATCTTTTACTTATTTATATTTTTCTTAATATTTTGCGTATCTTGAATGGAATGTTTGTAATAAGTTTGTAAAATTCATTCACTCATTGGGATGTCTGAATTCATGTGATCATCCTACAGAGTAGCACTTCATTAGATTTCTTTAAACAATCTAGTTATAAGCAAGTATTATAAAAACAAATTTTTTAAAGTCAATTCTTACTTAGGTCAACAAAAAAAATTATTTCAGTTACTTTTTATTAAACAATAACAGTTAATATATATATAAATATGTATATGCATATGACAATCACAATAATAAGTGGCAAAACAATTCTCCAATTTTTCTTTCACATGTTTCATTTTCCATTTTGTTCCCTCTTTGACTCAGACTGGAACCCAGAACGAAAGAATAAAATGAAAAATAATTTTTCCAGCGATCTACACGCTTCGCCATTGACGGTATTTATTCCTAAATTTATATCCTGCTAAATATTTTGAAGAGAAATTTTTTTCTCCCATATAAAGCTTAAATTAATTAAATTTAATGAATGTGTTAATATTTTTAAAAAACTGTATTAACATCAAGTGTCATCTATTACAAGCTTAAAAAATTTATTTGAACTTGAATGGGGGGGGATGAATTAAAAGTATTTTGTTAAGGATTGGAAATTTGAACAAGATAATATAAATATTTAAATAAATATATAGAGGAAAAGAGTGAACTATATACATAATGGTAGGAATTGAAAAAAGGTAAATACATAAAAATAATTTGTTATAAATGGAATTAATGATAGCAATATATATAATATACTCAAAGTGAATTCTAATTCCTTATTCCTGGTAATTTATCACCAGATGTGTATGACTTTCTTATATTGATATATTAATATTTTAATTATCTAAATGTTGTGACAATTCTGTAATGGCATTTCTTTATAGTGTAAATTTTTAGAGTTTTCTATTTAATCTTTTTGTTTGTATTTCGAAATGAGGTTTAATCGACTATTTAAATTATACAGTAATTATATAGATATACAGTGGACTCTCGATAATTCAAACTTTTGATAATTCGAAGTATATGCTCAGTCCCTAGAAAAATTCTTGATAATTCGAACTAAAACAATACGTTTGGTTCACTCATTATTTCGAAGTAAAATCTGTGGCAAGCCAAACTACAATACGAGATAATTCGAAGTTATCTTATAAAACTTGACAATTCGAACACTCACTATCATGTAGAGTCCTATAGCAAACAGGATGGACCTTATATGGTTTGTGTTGTATTGCCTCTGCTTGTAACGTAGCCCCTTTAATGACCATCGGAATTGAATCCGATAACAATGACAAAATGTAAAGGGTCGCCAAACAAACTACGCAACCTTTCCCTTAAAAATCATAAAGATGCGGAGGTTTTTCATGCTTTATTTATTTTAGAAAAATCTATTGACAGAATTAGATTATGAAAGCTATAAAACAAAAAAAGATATCATGTTTTTGTCAAAAAAATAATTGTGTACAGCATGTATTGTTTTAATAGTTGTTTTTAATACATAAATGTATTTTAATATAGGACTTTTAACTTCTGTCTAATACATATTTATAGTGTATAACAGGGGTCGGCAACCTGTGGCACGCGGCACACAATTCTCAGTGGCACACTGAACTACTCTTCAAGTTTGTTAATTTTGGAGTGGATGTAAGTTGTTAAATTTGTATAGTGAACATTATTTGACAAACACCTTCACAATTATGGGCATTTACGGAATAACGAAAAAATCTGAAATATAACTTTAAAGAGAAATTTAAAGCTCTTTTTGAAAATTATTGAATGTTATTGTGCTGGAGAGGTTTAATTGTTTGAAGAGAAAAAATTGCATGTATACTTTGCTTTCCGTTTTTGGTTCTACGTATTAAAGGGAAAAATATCTCCTCATGGGAAAAATATTTCTAGTACGCAAAGAAATTTTTTTAACAACTGAGTGTTCAAAATCGTGTCAAATTGTAAGTCAAACATTATACCCCTGATTTTGCAATATGAAAGTGTGTGTTTGTGTAGAGAGGTGCAAGCACAAGGCTCGTGGATTAATATTTTTATTTATCTTTTTATTTAAGTATAATGAAGGAAATATTTTGTGTTGTTTATTTCTTATTTTAATACATATGTTTAAAAATACATAATATATGTACAACTTTAATTTATTTTTGTTGCTTATTTTTATGTTAAAAAATACCTTTAACTGATGCAAAATTATAAATAAGAAAAACCGTAGATCTACATTATTGATCTCAATTCTCTTACTTTTCATGCATTATCGCCGAAATGGAATTGTTTCAAAAATGTCCTATTGTGTCGCACGCTGAATAATATTGGTAGATTGGTTTGGCACACCACACTGCCAAAAGGTTGCCGACTCTTGGTGTATAAAATGTACTTTTAAAAAATAATTTTAAAATAATTTTTTATGTACAATTGTTGTTTTACTAACACAGTTTCAAATTTAAATGTGTTAGAAAAATTGTATCTTCGTGTATTTTGGGAGTTTTTTCCTACCCTCTTGATAATTCGAAGCTTTTCATTGGTCCCTTCAACTTCGAATTATCCAGAGTCGACTGTAGTTGAAAATTCTCTTCCATACTATCGTCTGCTTTCGTTAAATAATTCATGTAATTCTAATTTATCTGACTTAGTTTATTTGTGGATAGGGAATCGCCTGTTGCTAAAGTTTCGCTGCTTCAGTTGGCATCTTTTGAAATTATTTTAAATATTGTTCAGTTAGAGTAAAAATACTGGTTGAACTTAATACATAATTTTTGTAATTTTCGAGATATTTATCTGGAAAAGGATCATTTGAGAGATTATAAAAATAAAAGGATCTAGTGGAATAAATTTCGGCTACAATTATCCATTAACATTTTTAAATATCAAACCTTCTAAATTTCTTCCGATTCGAATTGTATTCTTTCTTTATGTGGGTGTTTCTTCTCCCCTATAAAAAACTAGCTTTCTAAAAGGAAAGTATTACATTAGTTTCTTGCAGTAAAAATGAGTATGAATTACATACTCTTCTTTAATCTTCAATTATTCTTTAATTAATCCAAGAGTAAATGAAAAATTTACTCTTGAATAAACTTATATTAACTGAAATGAAGTGGTAAATTCCAATTCATTAGGTTTTAATTTGGGAAATATTTCTCTGAAGTTTTTGACTCGGTTATTGAAGAAATGTACGTGTTGTACACTTTTAGAGTAAGCAGTGTGTGTGTGTGTGTGTGTTAAGTTATTTTCAAAACTTTCCATCCGATTTCTCATCAAAAGAAAAAAAGGTTATTCTTAGTAAATTGTTTCAACAAAAATGTTTATGTCGAAATCTTTTCGATTGATACTTTAGATTCCAGTTGCATGATTTCAAATTAAGTTCGGAATAGTGTAATAGTAATCTAAAAATAGTAACTTTCAAGTGACTGCGTTCGAAAATATTTCGCTTGAAAGTTCCTTTTGAGATAAATATTTTCAAATTGCTTGCTATGTAATGCAATATTTACACAGTGTATCTCCTTTTTGAATACAAGATCTAAATCCAAATGACATGTATAAATAAAATCTAATTTCTTTTGAATTTTAAATGTAAAAAGTATATATTGTTACGAATCTTGTATAAAATAGTGTAAATAATTTGTATTTGGATGTGTAATGCCCTTATATGTTAATTTTTTTATTATAATGTTTATGCATTTATTTTATGTTAAAATTGTAATATTCGCAAGCAAAGCTGTCCGTTACGTTTTAATGGCGATTCAATGGGAACTTGGCGAAATCTTGGCAATAGACCCAAGTTGGCATAATTTTTGGTGACCAATTTGGCGACTTGGCGACCATGTTGGTGACCATTTTTAACGAGTTTGAAAACTTCTGGATTCTTCTAAAAATTTGTTGAAAAATTTATTATTTCAAGACCTATGACGCAAGAGGATATTTCTCGAAAGATCCGCAAGGCCTATAAATAGAGAGATGTTCGGCGAAAATGAGTCAGTCTTGTTTTGACCAGCGATTAGTTAGTATTCCTTTGACTAGAGATTAGTAATCTTGCCTTGACCGTGAAGAGTAGAATAGCGATTAGCTCGACTGTTGATTAGGACGGGTGGTGCATGTGATTAATAAAGCTTTCTTGTATTTTAGAGACTGATATTGTGAGTGAACGCTGTAGAAGATGTGAAGTCCTTCTGATATTTATTCTGGGAATTTTTTTCTGCTGAATCCTGTATTTACAGGATTGAGTTTCGACAATAAATTATCATCACTCTTAAAGAACTGTCTTGTTCTTTGCGACTAATGTGCATAAAATCCTCGAACCCCGATCTACGTAACAATATTTGATAAAAAATTTTTTTGACACACTTAAAATTTAAAGAGAAATTTTCATATCTAAAGCATATAATGAAGCAAAGACTAAGCAGTATAAACCTTTATCAATATATTTTTTTTTGGGGGGGGGGAGGGTTAGACTTCGAATGAATCTTCCCTCTGTCTCTTTAGGTGGCCGCGGTTGCCGAGTGGTCAAGATATCGGATCGCGGCTGGCATGTCACGAGTTCGAGCCCAGTACCACTAAAGACCTGCCGTAAGCAAATAATTGTTTTTAAAAATTATTGATTTACTAAAAGTAAACAAACAAAATACATTGACATAATTGATATAATAAACTTGTAAATGTATTAGTCAATGCACAAATGTATTAGTTATGCACAATGTCTTTCATAATTACCTCAACAAAACTATTAGAGCAAATTTAATAATTACCAATGACCATTCATGGGCTTGTCATATATAAAATTATATACAAAAATTAACACTCATCTTTGTAATTTGTATAGTTAAAATTAATCCCTTAACTAAAGATAAAAAGTTGAGCGATTTGCTTTCCAATTCCACCATTTTCCACGCAGGCATGGGATCAAAAGGAATAATAAAATAAGACATTTTCTGAAATAAGTAAAAAATAAGTAAATCCTTCACAAAGACACAAACACAGTCAAGGACCTTTTATTGCATTCCAAAGTCTTCATAATAATTATATGCATAGCAGTGCACAGAAAAGATCGTACTTCGGAAAGACGTATATATACGTCCGGGGCAATTAATACTTTGAGTGAGCGAGACGTTTATATACGCGCTGGCAATTAAGAGGGAAAAGCAGTATTGTAGCTTTAGCGTCAAAATGTAGTATTATTGAATTCAATATATTGTTATTGTACGGAGGGGGGTGCGATGAAAATTATGATTGAATAATGGGTCGCAAGTATTGAAAATTTGAGAAGCACAGATCTTGATTATAGATAAGTATTTCTTATACCTTGCATGATGTGCTGGGTTACTGTTATATTAAATAATTTTGGCAGAGTTCGGCCCATTGTGGCTTTTGAGCAAATTAAATCAGCCGAACACATCTACGGGATAAAATAAATTATTATTAAAATTAAACTTAAAATATCTTTAATTCTTTCTTTTATTGAATCAAACAAAGTATTTACTCTGGAGTTGCATGTCAATGATGCCATTGCATGTTGTTTAAAACCTGTCTGGAATGTGTTAGATAACATTTTATACAGGGTGGTCCCAAATTTACTGTACAAACTTTAAGGGTAGATACAGGACACTGTAACAATCATTTATTGTATAGGAATGTATTGGCGATAGTTAAGCAAAAACACAAAAAATAAAAGATGAAAAGAAAGACAAAGTGTTTATTCCAAGCGTCGTTGACAAAAGCGTGATATTTACAATAACACTTCCTAACTGTTCAGCATATGAACTATGAAATCCAGCTACAGCTCACTTTGCTGTACCACCCACTGGCAGTCGGAGAAGATGGTCTGCCGGATTCAAAGCTTGTACTCGCTGAAAATGGAAGAGGTGTAAGCGATTTTCGTTTAATACTCTACAAATATTCTGATGACTCACACTTAAATGATGACCAACAGCTCTTATACTTGACTCGGGTCTAACAGCCACAGCGTTTAAGATGATTTCTTCCAGGTTTGGACTGCGTACAGCTCTTTGTTAAACAGCATCATGTCTGGTGACGTGGAACGAACGTACTTCACGAAGTTGACGATGTAACCGCTGAAAATTTCTGTGACTGGCATTCGTAGATCAGGAAACTGTGTGTTATACATTCATAGCGTAGGTCTGTCGTTACCATTTACACGGCCATACATGTAATGCGTGTGGGACCACCCTGCATAAAGTTCCGAGATTCTATCAAACCTCAGCAAGAAAGGATAGTATCAAGTAATATAATTTTCATTTTTTATTGTTGCATTTTTATTGAGTAAAAAATAAATAATGAAATTTTTTAAATAATCAAAGAAAAGATATTGCACACGCAATATATCGATCAGTTCGAGACAAAGCATGCAATTTTATCATTTTTGTCAATTCCACTTTACAACGATTCAATGTAAAATACATTCATCAAAAACCACCATTATCTCGGAAATCAATCTAGAATCTCGAAAGATTATACAAAAGTTATCCATTTAACAAAATCTTTAAAGTGAATTACGCACCAAAAGCGGCTCTAAGGTCATCAAAGTTTGAGGACCTTTTTGGAAACTTTTTTCATTTGGCTACAAATGTGCTTCGCAAAACCATCATTAGAGTCAAAATAAAATGAGCTTTAAGCAGAAAAAACTCATAATGGAGGCGTCTAGACTGAGGGAATACAGTCTGTCTTTTTTTAAAAAATAAAATACATAAAAAGAAAAACGGTAAAAGAACAGGTGATTTTTTTCTCCTTCTGATGTTGAAAGATCAAAAGAAAATGCCAGCTGTTCGTGGTTGACGTTTAGTTATCGAATGATGCTAATTATTAAAAAAAAATAATTGTTGGAAATTTTGTTTATTTTTATGGCAACGGGTAGACCATCAGACAAATATGGTTTTTTCTTTAAAGAAAAATGAAAAAGAAAAAAACTCGAAATAAAAGTTCTGGTTGAATTTCTCTGAGTTTCTGATTCAATTGATACAAGCATATGATGCGTTTTATTATTTTAAAGTACGGGTTCTCAACCTTTCACGCTCGAGGGCCAACGCTGGCCATATCAATAAATTCACAGCAATACACGAGTGTCAAAAAAATATTGTCAGGAAATTTATATAAAAAGGAGGGTTTTTTTTACAAGACTACAACTGATTCTAAGGGAAGATACGGTGTTTACAGATTTGTATGTATGTATACATATAATCTGTGTGTTTCAAAAAAGTTAAATGGAAGTCAAATTGAAATACTTTGTAAAAATTTCCTAAACTTTCTGGGATTTTGTGTAAAGTCAGATTTTTTATATTTAAAATTATTTAAGATATAGTGAAATTTTTGAAAATATCATTATTTTTAGAAATTTTTTTCTCAAATGGATGTCAAACATATCATTGAAATGTTTTAAATATCAAGAATAACAGAAGAAATGAAGTTTTTTACAACAAAAAGCAGACAAGGTAATTTTTTGAAGCCTCAAATTCAAATGGGGGCCACTAAAATGCCTGCATCGGGCTGTACGTGGGCCTCGGGTTGAAGACCTATATTTTAAAGTAACATTTGTTTTAAAAATCATGAGAAATAGTAAATGGAAATTGATGTTTTTAGATTTCTTGAAGCCTGAGCACTTTTGCAAAAGTATTCAGTGAGTACACAAACCTCTCGTGGGGGCTGGACTGTTATAGTGTCTAAAAAACAAGGGACAAAAGTGACAAGGTATAATCTTTATGATAAAAATTATAAATTTGCTTGTGTTTTGGAGAGGGAGTGTTGAATTCCAAACCCAACGCTCGTGTTCGCTCCACCAAATTAAGTAGACCAGCGTTACTCAAACTTTGAAGCGCGCCCCTCTAACGGGGCGTGATAACACTTCGAGGGGGCCGCAAGCATATTAAAAAATCAAAAACAAAAGATTATTTAAAAAATTATTAATTTACTGCAAATAAACAAAATTCTGACATAATAAAAAAATAAAATTAACATTTGCACTGATATAATGCACTTATAAGTGTATCAGTATTGCACAATTTATTTTATTATTAATTTAAAAATACTAATTAAAAACAAGTTTAATAATTACCAGTGACCCCATGGGCTTGTCACGAATAAAATTATGTACAGAAATCTTGATAATTTGTACTGTTTATATGAATCCTTTAACTGCCGATTAAAAGTTATGTGAATCGCTCGCTAGTGCTGCTGTTTTCCACGTAGGTTAGGAATAAATAAGCAAAGGAATAAATAAGCAAATCCTCTGAAGTAAATCTTTCGCAAACACTGTCAAGGTCCTTTTATTGCATTCCAAAGCTTTCAGAATAGATTTATTAATAGCGGTACACAGAAAAGATACTTTGGAAAGACGTATATATACGTCTGGAGCAATTAACGCTTTGGTTGAGAAAAAGATTATATAAGAGGGAAGCACTTAAAAAAGTCGTATTTTGGCTTTAGTGTCAAAGTATAGTATTGGTGAATTTAATACATTGTTATTTGAATGGAGGGTGGGAGTGGGGTGCATAATGAAAGTTATGGTTGAATATTGGGTCGCAGTTATATTGAAATTTAAGAAGTATTGAAGTAAACAGTTTTTGCATACGTTGTCAAATATTCTTACAAACTGTAATGCGAGTCCCTCCCAATATCACAAAGAAAAGCATAAACCGGCTCGACCTATTGCCATTTTTCTCCAAAATGAAAAATAGTGTATGGTGGCAGGTGTAGGCCTAGACGCAGAGAATGGACATGGCAGAATACTAGCCTACCACTGTTGCCAATTGATATATGGTTCAAAATTCTCAGGGTTTTTTTTTTGTGGAAAATATGCCTGAGAATAACACTTCACGGTTAAAAGTAGTTCTTTGATGATCTTATTGAAGCTGAATCAAGAACTAGACAAGACAATGGCATCCTGATGTGCTTTACAGATGTTCGAAATCCTCACGTTTGCGTGATGCGGAAGTATCGAAAGTGGAGAAATGGAGTAGCTCACGTAATGCAATAGCATGAGTACACCAACTATTAGGAAACACATAAAATATTTCACAAATGATGACTGATATTGCTACTAAAACCTGTATAATACATATTTTACAAAAAAAAAAAAAAAAGAGAATTCCTTCAAAACACAAGTATAATAAATTATAGTTTATAAAAAGGGGTTTTTTAGTTTTTTAAGTGAATCGAACTAAGTTGTAACTTAACCTTTTAGTCGCCAAATCTAGAAATGGGATCTGAAATGAGTCGCCAAATGCGGGATGGGATCTGAAAAGGGGAATTCTTTAATCTTGACAGGATCTTGATCAGGACAATGGAACAAAACTATTAAATTATTGTATGTATTGTCATCGATACTGGACAAGTGAGGTCCTGGCCAAATTAATCTGACCTTTTAAAGTGGGTAAAAATATAGGGAGCTCAAATATTCCATTATATACATATGAAGCTTATAAAAGGGTGTTAAAAATAATTTAACTTAGGCAGTTAATGAATTTATAATAAGAAAATAAAACACAATGCCTTTAAATGATCTAAATTCTCCCAAATCTATAACACACAAACTAATACATTACAAAAAGAAATACATGATTTAAAAAGAACTATGATTTCTATTTGGAAGACATATGCACTCGTAAGTCTTTCAAGTTCACATCGTCAAAATATGAACGCTCAAGATTTATCACATCGAAAATTTTCAATAAAATGTAGGTTCATTCACAATTCCTTATCTTCAGAAGCTTAAAGAATCCAAAACAAAGAGCATTCCAATGGAACAAAAGATTTCTCACCCTATTCTCTTTGACGAACAAAATAATCGCATTCCACGCTTATCTCGTTCTGGAAACAAGCTTAGCTGAGGAGCTTAAACAAAGGTAACCAATCAGAAGCGAAAGTGAAATGGCTTTTAAAAGTAAAAGATGAGAATTATATTGCAAGAGTCAATTTAAGAATGAGTACAGCAGTAAATCCAATCATGGAATGCTTCCCAGATTTCCAACATATTTTATTATACCTCATCTTTTCTTTGAAAGAGAATAAGTGTATAAGGTATTAATGACTTTTATTTAGATCCTAATTGAATGATAGAGCATTAGTATAAATGTCTTTCTTTTGTTAGCATGAAATTTTAAAAAAAAAGACTCTTGTGTGCCAAGCATTATCTGTAAAATTCCAAAAGTAGCTGATATAACTCGCCCACGATCTGTCATTTCATACTTTTGATATTTCGGCGTACATTTCATTCAGAAAATTTAAGCATTTTCTTTTCCCCACTTTATACATATTTATTTCCCACTTTATAAGTTTGAATGTTTGTACTTTAATATCTACACCGAGTTTCTCGAACTGTGAGGCGTGCCCTCCTAGAGGAGGATGATAACTCTACAAAGTGGGTGCGGGCATATTGAAAAGTCGGAAACAAAAGATTATCTAAAATAAATTATTAATTTCCTGAAAGTAAACACACAAAATACATTGTGAAATAATAAGAAATAAATGCACATTACACTGATAAAAGCATTTATAAATGTATCAGTACTGCAAATGTACTTTATAATTAATTTAGCAATACTAAGTTAAGAACAAGTTTATAATTACCAATGTCACTGTTTTCATGTAGGTGTGTATATGTGATGTATTGGGGGGGGGGAGCGGGAAGAAAAGGAATAAATGAGCAAATACTCTGAAATAAGTAAATCCTTCACAAACACTTTCAAAGTCGTCTTATTGACTTCGGAATAATCTTATGAATAGCAATGCCCAGACGGAAAGACGCATATATAAGTCTGGGGGAATTAACACTTTGGCTGAACGAGACATTTATATACGTTGGTGGCACTGAAAAGGTTAAACTCGTATTGTAGCCTTAGTGTCAAAGTATAGTATAGTATTGAATTCAGTACATTGTTGTTGTATGGAGGGGGTGGGGCGTGCGATGAAATTTGATAGAATATTGGTTGCAAATATTGAAAGTTTGAGAAGCACTGATCCATATCCTTCATAGCATTGTTCCAAAAATTTTCAGGGACCTTCGGTGATATTTCAAAGGAGGCGTAAGCATATTTTATGGGGAAAAAATTTTCAAATTTATTTTTAGTGAATTTATTTTCTGAATATACCTTGTTAAAGGAAGAATTTACGTGTGTATGTTTGAATTCACCAAATGCCATGACATTCAGCCATTAGTGGAAAACCGTTCCCGAAACGTTTACTACATTTAGCGACATGTCTTGATTTAATCGCGTTTAAAAACGGGTTTTTCGGGGGAAAAAACTCCTTGGGAGGCTTGCGGATGTGTTGCCAGTTAAAATTCCCGTTTATGAGGTATTCGACCTAAATACTTAAAATTTAGCAAGCATGTTTCTTTTGTTGAGTAGAGATGCCTTAGGAACGGGTTTAGCAGAAATCTGTTCCCAAAGTTGGTGGGATTATGGATCTTAAAAGATAAACATTCCGTTTCAGAAATCTGTTCTGTTTATATCAAGGTGTCAAGTCTTTAAAAATGTTTTTGTATAAAATTGAAGCACCTATCCAGTATAGTGGTTAGTGACGCTAACTGTGAGGCCGCATGGCTTGGGTTCGAATCCAGGAGAAGGCATGGATGTTTGTGTTGTAAGCCCCCATGTGGTGCACGGGGTTATAAATGTCTTCAATAAAAAATACAATCGAAAACTTAATGCTGAGACTTAGATATCAATTATTTAATATATGTTTGTAAACATATATTTAGTTATACCTTGTCATGAAATAGCAAGCGAAACAGGTAAGTAAGAGAGCTAGTTCAAAATATAATTCAATTAATTTCTTTCTTCCAAAAAGTACTGACAACTTCATTTTCTTTTATAGTAACAGCTACTGCCGGCATTGTAATGTAAATCCGAAAACGGCATTTACCGTCCCATATATACATATTTAAATCGCGTTCGTGGGTGGATATAGTAAATCTAAGGCAACTGAACTCGTAAATATTTTTTTTTCAAACACAAATAAAAGTGCTAAAGTCATTTCAATAACATTGAAATCGATAAAAAAAATGTAATAACTCAGAATTTTAAAGGTTCTAAAGTGGATACCTATTCATTTTTGTGTCCTTTCATTTTGAATAAATATGATTATGTAGCACGTTGACTTTTCTTTTTATATTTACAATCGAGCACTTGACCTTTCTTTTTATATTTACGGGTTCTTAGATATCTGTCATTGATAATAAATTGGATCACAACTTTCAAATATTTCTCTTTTTAAAGTTTCTACCTTTTTTATTGATAATATATTAGACACTCGAGAAAAATTAGCATTTCTTTTAAATAAAGAATTAATATAATTGTATAGTGAAGAACCACAATCACAGTAAAGTTTTTTTTAGAAAGTTCCCCTGTAGTTTTACAGAAAAGTGATAATAATAATTTTTTTAAATTATTTATTATGGTTATATCTGACATTATCTTATCATGGCATATTTTTGACATGGTATTGTGGTTCATTTGCAGCTTAAAAATCACGAACTTCAGAAGTCTCGAAGTTATTGGATTTTGTATTAAAGAGTAGGGGGCCGAAAATTATAGATAATCTTGCAGTACTAATATACAGTAAAAGCCGGCGTGTAGCACGCATTTTTAACACAAACAAGTAATTAAAAAAAATTAAGTCAAATCCTACTTAGGTCAACAAAGAAATTTTATTTTAGTTACTTTTTATTAAATAGTTATAATTATATAATATAAATATGTATATACATATTATAAGGATCTCGCCTAAGCACCTAAAGGTGTGGGAGAATCGGAAGGAAGGCTAGCCATATTTTAAAAACAATCTAATTTATTCCCAATATTAACCACAACTCAAATACAATCGATCATGCATCCAAATAATAAATATGAACACAATTAACGAGGTACGCGAGGTATGAGAAGACTTTACGACTTAATACACTTAATCAATCAAGGCAATAGCTGCGACTCCTTTGCTATTCAAACTCCAGTGACAGTTCGTCACCTTAAGTAATTCAATTATCTAATATTAAATTTCCGTGATTCACATTCAACTTGATTAATCACTACTCTGCTAGCAATCTATCTTATCTCTCTCACTAACCTGAAAGCCTAGACTATATATAATAGCCCTAATTTACATAATCACGTTTTCTTCTTCGAGGAGGAGTTTTGTAGCAAAATAATTTTTAAAGACCAGAAATTCTCCAAGAGGACTGTTAGTTAAAAAGCGCGGATAGAACCGTCACAATATGACAGAATCACAATATCAAGTGGCAAGATAGAAAGCGATTTTCCTTGCAATTTTTCATTTTCCTTTCTATATATGGCGTTGGGCTATTTTTTGTTTGTTTGTTACTATTTATTCAATAATTTAATTATTCAAATGAAGTAGCATAGTAAGAAAGAAATCACATTCTCACAAATTAGGTCATTCCAGGTGGATTTGAACCCACGACCTTTGGATTAGAAGTCCAACGCACTATCCATTGCGCTGCAGGAACACAACGTGCAATTTTCTTTTCTATATATGCTATTGGACTATTATTTTTCTTTGTTACTATTTATTCATTTTTTTAATTTAATTAATGAATTTATATTTGAAAAAAAAACTGTATTATAACACCAAGTGTCATCCACTACAAGTATAAAAACATGTATTTGAACTTGAGTGGATGAGCAGAAATTATTTTATTAACACTTAAAAATATGAGCAAGGCTATATATATTTATTTATAAATATAAGGAGATTGTGAACTAATAGTAGGAATTGAAAAATAGAATCGGAATTTGTGAGGGCACGTTATACGATGGCTATAGAAGTGAGACATCTGAAAATAAAATAAAAAGATGATCATAGAAAATAAAATAGTTTCCTACAAAGATCGAAATACTGTTCATTTAAAATAAACAACATTCCGTATGAACTTAAAGGGTTGTAGTTCTCGAAGTATACCATTCTTTTCTAAAGCTCGGAATCATATCTCGAATAAACGATTTCAAAACAAAAGCATTGAGCACTTAAGTTTCAGATTTTTTCGTAAATAAAAGGGGTTGAGCGTTATACGGCGAATATGCCTAAAAACTAAAAATTGCAGTTTTAAAGTATGGGGGCGCGTTATACGCCAAATTTTACGTTAAGTGCGTAAAGCATTACTATGCATGAATCTTGTATGAAATGAGATAAGTCTCTTTTTTTTCTAACGTTGCTAGTGCATAAGAATAAAAAATGAAATGAAATTCCTTAAATTAACTCACTTTATGTAATAAATAATGATCATTTTTTAACAACACAAAAATTGTACGAGAGGAACTGTATTCTTAAAAATATCCTTTGGATGTCATTGTAGTCTATGTTCTCTAACTATACTAAGTGAGATAATAATAATAATACACAGATGTTTTCAACAGCTAAGCTAATAATGAAATACAGGATTCTTTTATGTGGGTATTTTTACACGATTCTTACAAGACACACCATAGAAGAAAAGACATCTTTGAAAAAAAAATAGAAGCCAGGAAACCATGAACAAATCGTCCTAAAGTTGAAGAAAACAACGTTGTTCCATTAGAAGAATAAGCTGAAGTATTAAGCTCAGCTGAAACTAATGTTTGTGTTTTTCCTCTAACAATGAAGTCAAATGCTTGGTCAGACATCTGAAAACAATGTCATCAATTGTACCAGCAAAAATATTTTGACCCGGCTATTGTTCTGCCATACGTGTTTACAGAGTTGCAATGTATTGAAAATATGTTGTTAAAGAACAAATAAAATTCTGGTCTTAAAAAATTAACTTATGTTATAAAAAAATATATATATATAAACGTCGGTTGTGACTTGTGTGTGTCTGAGTTTAACTTAAAATGAATGGCAAGAAAAAAAGTTTTATCTGAAATTTTAGCAAAACAGAAGGAAATGCTAGAAAAGTAAAAATAATTCTTTATATAAGAATGAATTGATTAATGAGAAAATTTATGCCTTTGTGGAAAAAGTGTGGTGTGCTTTGTACTACAGTTTTGGAATAACTCTGCATTTCGGAATAGAACTATTGTAGTAAGAAATTAAAACAATTCATATCGAGCACCCCCCCCCCCCCGCTTTTACCACAATGACATTCATTTTCTCGTTAACTATTTTATCCTTATACTAAGAATTATTTTTACTTTTTAGTTCAATTAATTATAAAAGCATGTTTTTTAAAAAAAATTTTAAAACTATCGTTTATTCTGTTAAAGGCAGAGTTCAAGTAAGATGTATATGATACGTGAGAAGGACTGGTTGAAATAGTTGAACGTTGAAAAATGTTATATATCTCCAAATGTGTTGGCGTAAAAGTAAAAACTGATAAAAAAAAATGTGTATAAATGTTAAAATTTTCACAAATGAAGTATAATGCAGCATATCTGTGAAAGGATATAGTTACTCTATAAAAAAATTTGTAATGAAAAAAATTGTTTAAGTAAAAGTGTTCGTGCGCGTAGTAAACGATCATGGGTGTCTTTCTTTTTGCATATAAAAGTTCAAAACATTAAACAGCTTAAGGGATTTGTTAGTTTCAATAGCTTTTCTGGTAAACTTCATTAAAAATTATAGTTTAAATAAACAAAGAATGCCCTTTTATAGTTAATCGAATATAAATGCAACTTAATCTTTCAATCGCCAAATTTGGGTGGCCATGGTAGACAAAGGGTCAAGGTATCGGACTCGTGTCTGGCGTGTCATGAGTTCCAGCCCAGTACCACTGAAGACCCGCCGTGTAGGGGTAGGATGCACGTTACATCTGTCGAGAGCTCAAACGTCCTCCCGTTGGTGTGGTAGTTAGGAGAGGAGTGTGAGCTCAGGAGTCGGCCTCGTCACTTGACCATGGTTCAAAATTACGAGGTCCATCGCCAAACGATGTTAATATGCACTCCTTCATTCATGCCAAATTTGGAATTAGTTGCCAAATCTGGAAATGGGATCTGAAATGAGTCGCCGGATGAGATCTGAAAATGGAAAATCGTTAATCCTGATGATACTGATCAGGACAATGGAACAAAGTTATTGAATTATTATATTATCATCTGTCCTGGACAAGTGAGCAAAATTTCGAATAAATCTGACCTTTTAAAGTGGGTAAAAATTGAGTTCAAAGATTCCGTTACGTACAAGGGAAGCTTATAAAAGGGTGTTAGAAACATGATTTTATAATACTGAATATACTTTACAAAATGAGCTATTTAATAAATTCAAGTAAGAAATATTCTTCGCTTTCATATTCTTTAATTTTTTCCATTTTCTTCTATTTCTTTATTTTTCAAAACAACAAATTCGATTTTTAGAAACAAATGACGATAAAAGAAGCTTTGGTGCTTAGTTCTAGTTGCCTAATAAAAAGTTGTTACATTTTAACTTCGAATTATTTTTTTTGTAAAAAAAGACATTTATATTTTTTTTAAACAAATCTTATCTCTCAAGACCACTTAAGTGATGCAATAAATACTTTTATTATTTTATCTCAAACACAATAACCTTTCTTTAGGAATAAGTCGCTCAAAAGTTTTCATTTTTACAATGAAAAAATATCCGAATTTGCAGAAATAGATATACCACTTTTGAGACTTTGGCAAAACAATTTTATTCTATTCTGCAAAATAATTACCTAATAAAATAGAAAAAAAAACAGAGAAATTGCAGTTGAAAAAGAAGTTTCTGACTTTATTATGAAAGTTTCGAATCATTTTCGAAGTACATAAGGAAAGAAAATCGTTTGGAGAAAGAGTAAATGTCAGTTGGGTTTTAAGATTTAGAATAGAAACTTGTTATGATTTTTTTTTTTGTGTTACGTTTTTGTCTTTTTTCAAGGATATTTTCTCTCTCGCTGATATTCTGCTTATTTTGACAATAATGTGGAATTTCTCTTATCTAAAAGCTTATTGGTTTTCTATTTTTACGGTAAAAATTTTCTTCCTTGACAGAAAATCAAATGTTTACGTCGAAACTTATGTGTATGATAAAAATTCATTTCTATTATGATAAATTATCTTTGTCGCATAAAAAATATATACACGGGAAGACATAAAACCACAATTAGAAACAAATACAGTAAAAATCATTTATACGAAACTGGGGGTTTTAAATATATTTTCGTCTTAAAAGAATGGCGTGTTAATGGATATTGTAAAAATTCCATATATTCAACAAAATTAAGTTAATTAGCGAACATTTTATTAATATAAATGTACTTATGCATATATTTAATAAAAATCTATTAAATAAAACTTAACAAGAACTTAATGAAATTTAATACAAAATTTTCAAGTTTTTTGAAAAACGAAACATTTATTGAATTTTTGGAATATAATCTGATAATTTTTTTTGTGTTGTCTCTTTTAGCATCAAATTGTTCGATTACGTCCATTTTGTTGTTCATTCCGCCATTGTAATGAAGTCTAAATGATTAACATTTCATAATAATCTTCATTTTCGATGAAGTGGGAACAGAGCTTGTATTATTCATATCAATTTCGTCACCGGACTTTGCTTCAATGATTTTTTTGGATGTTTTAATAAACTCCAAAGTATTTTTGTCTGCCATATATGGGGCTGTACACACATTATCATCATTTACTGCAAAGAATTCTTCCAATGAAACAGCAGGACAGTTTAATAATGCAGAAACTTTCTCAAACCTTTCATTAAGTGCTCATTACCTAAAGAAAAATCTTTTCGTGTTAAGCGATTTTCGTTTTGTATTAAAAGAAAAAAATGCATGAAAGTGCATATTAGTTTTTTTGGGAACGTTGTGTTGTTTCGTGAAAACCAATATGTATGCAAAAGTATGCATTAATAATAAATTATAGTTTTAAAAAAACTAAAAAAAAAACCCTTGGAGTGGTGCGCTTATCTGGTAGGACAGAACCCGGGACCTTTGGATCCGATAACTTAACGGAAGCTGTTACTGGATTATATCGTTACACACTCCCCAACCAGTGAGTCAGGCGAACGAACGATATAGTTATTAATGGGAGCAGTCAGTTTTTTGTGTGTTGGATGAGTTACGTCACGTTAATCTGACGAATTTTTTCCCCTCGATTGCTCTTTTTTGCGGGTAGACAGCGCCACTACAGGTCAGTTTACATTTCGCTTTTTTTAGTTAATCTAGGGTCATCAAATGATGTGGCGCGTTTATCCTGAGAACAGAACCCGGGACTTCTTTGGATACGAAACCGTGGGACTTAACCACTACACCGAAATGATCACCATGCAGCGGAGATTGTTACTGGCTTATATAGATTATATTACTACACACCCTCTTATAGTTAATTGAACTAAGTTGTATTTTAATCTTTTTGTCGCCAGATCTGGAATTAGTTGCCAAATCTTGAGTGAAGAGTGAGTGAATATTAATGCCGCACTGTTCAGCTACACGATAGCTTTCAGCGACAGACCTGGTAATTTTGAACCATGGTCAAGTGACGAGGACGGCGCCTGAGCTTGCACCTCCTTCTCCTATCTACCACACCACACCAACTTGAGGCATTTGAGCTCTCGACAGATTTAACATGCATCTCTCCCCTACATGGCGGGTCTTTAGTGGTACTGGGATGGAACTCATGACATGCCTGCCATGATCCGATATCTTGACCCCTTGGCTACCGTGGCCACCGCCAAATCTGGAAATGGGATCTGAAATGAGTCACAAGATTCAGGATCGGATCTGAAAATGGGAAACCGTTAAACCTGATGATCCGGATCAAGACAATGGAGCAAAATTATTAAATTATTGTATTATCATCGGTCCTGGACTAGTGAGCAAAGAACACAAGGGATATGGTCATAGATCTTGTAAGTTTGAACCCTGGTTAAGTAACGAGGACGACACCTGTGCTCGCAAACTTTCTCCAATCTTCCACACCACACCAACGGGAGGAAGTTGAGCTTCGACATATTTAACGGGCATCATTTCCTCTACACCAGTGTTTCCTAAACTTTTGTTGTGGCCGCGTTAGCCAAGTGGTCAAGGCGTCGGATCATGGCTAGCGTTCGAGCCCAGTACCACTGAAGACCCGCCGTGTAGGGGAGCGATGCACGCTAAATTTGTCGAGAGCTCAAAAGTCCTTGTTGGTGTGGTAGCTAGGAGAGGGGGTACCAGCTCAGGTGTCGTCCTCGTCATTTGACCATGGTTCAAAATTACATGATCCGTTGCCAAAAGCCCTCGTGTAGCTGAACAGTGCGACGTTAATATTCACTCGCCCTATCTTTTGTCATATGTGTACCTATTCTTTAACTTTAGTTGCGATGAGTACCCCATGTAAAAAAAAAATTAATGCACTTAAATAAAAATCAATTTATATTATTTTTCTTTTTTGTGACATACACAAAATAATATGAGAGATAGGGACATTATAAATAACATTTATTTGTGGATTAATGAGAAAGATGAAATTGTTTGTGCTGAGGTGACAGGTCGTCATAATCTGGTTCCCGGGTTGTTAATTTTAACCTGAGATGCGATTCTATGTCCAATAGTCTGTTCTTTTTCCAACTAGATGTCTACAAGCACTGAAAAAGCAACTTCATATAAATATGAAGCTGGAAAAGGCAAGATGTATTTTTACTATTAAAATCGGATTCACGCACACACATGTTGCATTTGTAATGATGCGTTAAAGTACACTCCTTATATTTATTTTTCAAGAATCCGTCTGAAGCTAATTCCAACTACTGCTTCTCTTCCCCATGCGACTAATTATCTGGCATGGATGTTGTGTTAATTTTAAGCGGATATTTATCAATTCAATATTTTTGTTTAAATCAGGGAAACAGTTTTACAAGCCCACTTGTAAAAATCTCCAAATGCTGTGTTATGCATTTCAGAGTATCAGCGTCAATTTTAGTAGTCACACTTGTAGTCTACCAAGTTTTTTTCTGTACGCCTGGGGGGACGAGTACCACACTTTGGGAAACTTTGCTCTATACGTTGGCTTTCAGTGGCACTAGGTTAGAATCCACGTGCCCCCCCCCCTCCCCGACAAAGAATCCTTGATCATGATCTCTACTCTACCCCGGCTCTAAAAATAAGAGGGAACTACAAAGGAATTTCAATATTCACAAAAAAAATGAGAATTCGGTTTAATTATATCTATTTTTTAATCTTAGAGTAACCACTAGCATGTGTCTAATAAATTTACATATTCTATTAAGGTAATTTTTAGATTGCTAATTAACTTTTTTTAATACATAACCACAAAAAAGAGTAGAAACAGAACGATGAAAATGAAACTTTCCTGAAATCTCCCACGTGTAAAGAAAAGAATATAAAGGTGATAAATTCTCAAATTTTAATTAAACACCTATTTTAATCCCGTGTTAACTGGTTTAACTTTGCATTAATAGTTTTTCTTTTTTGTATAAATAAATATTGTTCTTTGAAAAAAAAAATATTATAGAATAAACTTTGAATTTTAATCATTCTAAAAATTCTTGAGGGAGCAACTGTTTTAGAAAAATACAAATATCGAAAAAATATACATTCCCTAAGATATATTACCGGAGATTTGAGTTAAGTTTCATAGTTTTTCAAAAAAACATTTTTGTTTATCCAGAAAATAAATAAAAACATTTTTATAAACAGCAAACGCTTTGTTCCATAAATTTCAATAAAACATTGCAAATTTTTTTTATTTAAAAAAATGGTGTGTAACAAATAGGAATAAAAAATATATTTATGGTCCAGATGGCAATATTTTGTTTTAAGTACAATTTTGGATTTTTTTTTATTCTTCAAAAATAATTCTAGCAATTTTTTTAAAAATTAAATTAGCCATTCATTAAATCTAACGAAAATATATTTTAAAACAATCACGTTTCTTTTTTTAAACTTGAAATTTTGAAAATTCTCTGAAAACCAAACTTTGTTAGAATTTTGCTTTCAAATAGCAAATGTGTGTGTAGTCAATTTACTAACACATAAAAATAAGTGCAATGAAGATTAATTTATTTCTAAAAATACTTCTACGAGAAATTTTCTCTGTAAAACTATTTAAAACTTCAAAGAACAATAAATTTCTGAAGGAAATAAAAAACAATTGTTTTAGGAGAGTTATTTTTGAATTCATGTTTTATTTAAGGAGTATGTATTTCATTAAATATCATGAAGTTTTATTTATTTTTTCTTTTCTTTATTGTGCAATTTTATATATAAAACATTTCTATCAAAAGACGATGAATAAAAATATCAGCTGTTAGAATGTTTTAGATCTTGTGCAAAATGTCGTCTGATAAAATATATAAAGTACATCTACTTTTTATTTTCCAAAATTGAAATTCTGAATTTTTTTATTTATTTTTTATTTTGAGAATATCTAAAAAAAAATTTTAATTTTTTTTAAATGTAGGAGCAACGTGATACTGCAAATAAATACGAGGAACACACTTTAAAGTTTTGGTAATTCTTTGCAATATTTTCGTGGAATACTTTCGCGTTTGTTTTGCAAGATTTTTCTTTTACTTTCACAAACACTTTTATGGCTAAAACGAAAAGCAGTGGAAACACTTTTAGAATAATTTCTTATCAACTATATCGGAATATCTTCGTGCAACCATGTTGCCGAACACAACTCTAGAAACGAACAATAAAACTCCCCAACTTGGTTTTACTATCATAGAATAACGTTGAAAAATGTATCGTGAACATTTTTACGTTCCTATCCATGGAAGCGTGATCTCTGTCAGTTTCAGAATTTTTCCCATCTCGGCTACCAAAGCGGCCAATGAAAAGAAGAAATATGGTTTGGCTGTCCTCAGTTATTCCCCAGCCATGCAAATTACGAGTATTTTTTATAGATCGAAAATCCTGATAGACTATTCCTGCACGCAATGTGTTGGGGATATTTGCAAATTGAAATGTTTGGAATATTTTTTTTCATATCGACTTTCAGGTATTGGTGGTGTATAGAGAAAAGTGCATTCGAAGATTGGAAGGAACATCTGCTTTTGCTTATGTAAAATGCATGAGACGTTGTTCTAGAGCGATGCCTAGAAATTTCTGCATTAAAGTTCTTGATAGTTGACGTCAACTCTTTTTGAAATCGTCTGCGCAATAAAAACCGGATTTTTTATTTGAAGTTTGTTCGATGATTTGCTCATAAAAGAATTGTTTGGATCTAAATAATAAAGATTAATTACTTTTTGAGCTGTTTAAATTTTACGTTGAATTCTAACCGTATAAATAATGTTATTGATTATTCAACAGGAACTTACGCAATGTATTGTTGTCTTTCACAGTTGAATTTATCTATTACTTTATTATGGTAATTTTGTATGACAATATCGAAAAGTATTAGTAAAGAAAAGAATTAAAATAACTTATTTTTAAACATTCTTAATAATTAGATAAAAAAAATATGTCTATGCATAAACTTTTAAAGTAAATGGTTTTTTTAAAATTTTATCCAAAATTTGACATTACGCAATAGCTTTACAGGGTACTTAATGATATTGTATGCCTATATATCGATATCTAAGTCGCATGATTAAATTTTCGACTGTATTAAAAAACATACGTATACAGAACTCTCATCTTGCTTCAAAAAAGGCAGGTCTTGAATATCTAAAAAAAACTATATTTGTCTACGCTCTCTCTGGAAGTCGATATTCATAAAAACCAGTGCTTAGCAACAAAAGAAACATGGCTGCCACATTTCAAGTCTGTAGGTCTAATACTTCAAAAACAGAAAGAGAAATGGTAGGTTAAGAAATGGAGAATTTTTGCAGAAACTCCTCTACAATCCCCTTGGGAGTCAATTTCTTAGAACCCGCCCTTAAAAAATTTTTACTCAACAAAAGAAACATCTTCGCTAAATTTCAAGATTGTAGATCTAAAAGTTCCGGAGATCTTGAGATGATTGAATGAGTGAATGAATTAATGAATGTGAGTCGCTTTTCTTCTACTTTTTGAGAGAAATTTACATAATCAAGAGGAATTGGGCTTCTCAATCATTATCATATTGGGTGTATTTTCATGTATTCTACATTTTAAGTAAATTTATTAAAATTTTAAAGGGGCGTATATAATAAGTTTCACTTTGATATTTAATTATACCATTTTGACATTTCAAGAAGCGGTAGGAAGCATCGTGCATTTTAAATAAACAAATAAGAAATCTAAATATTTTATAACGGAATAAAATATTAGGGGGAACTTATGACAACGAAAAATTGAAATTTGAAAGCGATTGTTTTAGTTATTTTTTAATTCTTGTAGGAATAACACATACATAATTAGAATAATTCCCATGTAAACATATTTCTGATTTAATTATTTGCTTCCACATAAAGACTAGTATTTTTTTCTTCTGCGTGCTATATTTTTCATTACTAAACAAATATTTTGGGTTTAAAATATATATTTGTCTTTTTTATCATCCAAAAACACTTCAGAGTTTTTTATAGCTACTGCAGCAGAATAACATGAAGTGTATTTTATATCAGGATTGGACTTTAAATAACTTAACTCTTTCTTCTCCTAATTCCCCCCCCCCCATTACTCAATGTACCTTCTAAAAATGCTTTTATCTGAGAACTTAAATTTTATCTTACTAAAAGACGAAATAGCCCTAATAATAATTTTTACGATATTCGTGACATAAAAAACATCTATACTCCTTTTGAGAAAGTAAGGGATGCCAAAGACCCATGAGAGCTTTTTATGAATGAAAAAAAACAAAGTTTCACCAGCGAAATGTCTTCTCCTTTTCATGTTCCAGCAAAATATCACATCTTCCTTTTTAAAACTCATTATCTTTGCGAGATAAACATGCTACAACCTATCAATTTTTACGTTAAAGGCTTATCCTTTTCTTCTAAATTCACGTTTTAGGCTAAAAACATACTTAAAAACTGTTATTTGAGATGAAGGTATACCCAACTTGGATAGTAAAATAAAGTTTTGTGTTGAAAAACAGATGACAATATCTATGGATAACGAGTATAAAAATGCTGATATGGTAGCACATGTAACACTTTATTTTCAGAATGGTTTCTAGACCTCTTGAAAATACTTTAAGTATTATATTTTTATAAGAAAGTTAAGAAACAGAGTATTAAAGTAAAGTTTATCCTTTCTTTTTTGAAATCTGAAATAAATTCGAAGAAATATTAGCTTTAAAACGAATTATGCTTATGGATTTAAGTAATTTTTCACAAGTATATTGAATGAATAAGTGCAGCATGTAGGGGCTTCTTAAGGCATGGGCCAACGGGGGCATCCTGACAATGAAAAGAGATGGAAGATATGTCAGAAAAGAGAATTTTAATGACATAAATATAGAAATCATTCACATCACGCATACACCAAGAATTCGTGTCGAGAGGCAAAGGGAAAATTTCCATGGGAATAGCTATATTTTTGGTAAAATCCCGTGCAACACTGGGCTAGACGGAGGAGGAACTGACCCTTCCAATGGGGCAAAGAGGTAGAAGAAATTTCAAAAAAGGGAATTTTGATGATATATTAATCACACACACAGAAGTGCTGACACCAAAAGGGGAAAGAGAAATTTCTATGTGCAAATAGTTATACACATGGAAGAGCCCGTGCAACGCCGGGCCATGCAGCTAGTAAAATAAATAAAATCCCTATATAAACGTCCTCGCAGTGTTTGGGTAATAAGAAAACAAAAAATGCACAAATGTAATTAAACTATAAATAAGTAAAAATAGTTTTTTTTTTGTCTTTTATAAAAGAATATAAACGTTTTTGTCTGATGCATTACTAATTTTATAAATGAAGTCAAAAAAAGTTAGCTGCGTAATTTGGGCTTAGACGAAACTCTTGCGATTCTCATTTCGATACTTTTCTTTTATTAGCAGTTTTTATAACCCAACAGAGATTGAAACAGCAATCGAATTCCAATTAAAGTATTCCCTGCTTGCAGTAATTATCATAAAATCGTAAGAGGATTCTGGGATATATGTCATTAATTTCACGCTTGTATTAGGTTTATTAGGATCATAAAATGAATGGAAGCTTACATGTATTGACATAAAAAAACTTAAATTCAGATTTATGTGGAACAGAATTTAAATATATTAAACCCTTTGTCGTTAAGGATAATTAGTGAACAATATTTCTTTCTTGTGTTTTTTTTTCAAATTAAGATGTATTAAAGTAGTTAGGAATTTTATAGTAAATTTTCTAATTCTTTTTGATAGTTTAGGGATTGTTATTAAGTATAATACTGTAGTATATTTTAAAATATGGTGGAAATATGTGTTATACTGTGTTCGAATTAATTCGGACATGTGTTTTTTTCTTGTCTGAGTTGGTATGTGATTATCAATGATGTCTTAAACCTTCTCAAATCGGTTATATCTGCCTTGAGGTAATGTGATTGATCGACTTTGACTATAATTTAATCGTTTGATTGGTTTTGGTGTATCAGTAGTCCAGTTGTGAGCCATTCAGTGTGGCAGTTGCGGATTATGATTTTGTGTTCCTTGTAACAAGTATTACTTTTACTTGTTCTGAGATGGATATTACTCTTAGGAAGTGTTTTAAAATAATGAACACACTTCTATGACTGAGATATATAGCTACGGTATTTGGTGTGGGCAACTCAAGTGTTTCAAAAATATTATAAACATTTCAAGATTCCGGCACAACGTCTCCAAAAAGAAAAGGAAAATGTGGGCTCAAACGGAAAACTACTCCAACTACTGATAAAATTCTTATAAGTAATAGCAAATTAAGTCCAAGAAAGATGAGCAAAAAGTCAAAGGGAACCGGGACGCTCTCAATGACGCAAAACAAGCAAAATTTCGATTTTCGAAGGAACATTATTTTTTTTTAAAAAAAAAGACTCCATAACCAAAAAAAATGTCACACAATCTACGTACTTTTTTTTTAATATATTATAATATAAAATTTTTAAATGTGTACAATATATTTAGAAATATAAGATTTTGAAAAAGTACACTTCAAAAGGTGCTTTCGTATACACGGTGTTGATTAGGTACCTGTAGTTTTCCTTTTATAACATATATAACAACAGATAATGCTGTTTTAGTTACAAAATTGTACCTTTATTTAAATGCTCTAGTTTTTATGTTTCATTGCTTAGAATTTTTTTTAAAAAAAATTTGAATCTCAAATTTTTTAAATTTTGATAAAAATAGTATTTTTTTTAGAAAATTCGTAGTAAAAATAAAAATACTAACATTTCAAGAATTAAATTAGTAGCATTAAATACATTATTACTATACAAAAGCTCATACCAAATTTCACTAAAATATAACAGATTTTTCTACGGATGTACCTAAAAACTAAAAAAACACATTTTAACTAATATAAAAAAAATAAACAAAATGGTACAGCTTACTAAAATTTGATATTTAAAGTATTCCAGATTTGTATTCATCTTGCATGAACACTTCTAAAGCATCCTTCTTCTTTTTATTTTGTCTTTTAATAGTCGTGGCCTCTTTGCTGGCTTTTTAAACTGTCATCTCGGCTTCACAAATTCTAACTTCGTCAACATTTCGAAGGCCTTTACAAGTACTTATCCCAAGATTTATTTTTAGTGGGCTTAATAATTTTGTTTTTGCATGTGCATCTTTATTAAAGCATATCACTGCGTCCATTACACCAATTTGCATTTTTTTTATTTTTTTGCTCACAATTGGGTTTTTTGGGTGAGTGGGTGATTTTGGGGTTTATTGGCGCAAGAGCCGATTTCGGCTATACTGCGCCAAACATTTGTTTAAATATCTGTGGCCTAGATGGGAAGAGAGAAAGAAAGAATGAATTGAATGACAAGAAAGAGGGTCGAAAATAGAGAAGGATCACTAGGGTACCCAGGTTCGTGAAGCCCATGCTTACCAAAGACAGTAAACCCCGTGGAAAAGAAAAGATCACTAGGGCACCTCGGATTGTGACACCCGTACTCACCTAAAGAAGGTGAGCCCCTGAGGGGTGTGTTTTTTGGAACTTTATTCTAGACACAGTTATTGAAGCTTTCATTTGGGTTCTGAGTACGATCATGCAAACATTTTAGTAAAAGTTCTTTTTAAATTAAGTCTCTAAATGCATGTTTAAAAAATTATGTATATGTTTGTAATTATGTTATTAATCTTGACAAGAACTGGTTCTGCGAGGGAATGTTTGTAGATATACTTTTCTCCAGATACAAAGACATTTGTTGTAACCGCCATAGCTGTTGTTTACATTTTTAAATTGAAACCACTCGGTTATTAAGCATTAAACCTATACATCTTATACATTTTTGGAATCACCATTAAATTTACTTTTTTCAAAGATAAAAATCAAAAAATCGATTTTCTGAAGGTGAAAAACGTTTTGTCACCTCAAAGTAATTTATTGGATTATGTTGTTGAAGTGAGCCCCTCAAATATACAGAAAAGACTTCTGGAAGTTAGCCGTAAGTTAACAAGACCGAGGGAAAAGCAATTAAAGTTCAGAAAAAGGTGGAAAAACATTTAGCATTGCCCAAAACTACAGATCCCGGACTGGTAATAACTAAAAGGTGGTTTTCAGTGGTGAAACATATTTATTTGTGTAGGAATGCAAATTAGGTGCAGTTAGACGAAATGAAGATGAAACTCAGCTACCAGATCATATCCAACACACAACGTACTGCCATCTGCAAGGTGCTCAAGGCTACGGCTAACGACAGGCGTACAATCTAGCCCTCAGCCGTGATGAATGGGCCGATCAGGTGGCAGTAATAACAACATAATTTAAAATTATATAGTAGGAGTGATTTATTTTATTTTAAATTTAAATATTATTAGACATTGTTGCATCGAGACTCTTACTAATCCTCTTGAGGAAAACTGTTTCTTTTAAATGCTGTTCTATTGAAAACTTTCTCCCGTAGAAGAAAGCAAGGTTTGCATACATGAAGAATGATATTTAAGCATTAACTTTTAGGTACGCGGAGTTAGTGGTTAGGAGTTAGAAGTTAGTGATTAGCGGAAAACAGCCGTGAGCTAGTCGAGAGTTACTTGACGATTAATTGATGAATAATTAACGATTGCTAATTGACGATTTAGTCAATAAGCTGGATTAGATTAATAACGACCAGAAGTTGAATAGCTGAGAATGGAATTATAGTAAATTAGACCGTAGATAACCAAAACGTAATAAGAGTAAGTTAATTAAATTATCATTAAATATTAAGGGGGTAGGTTCACGAAACAGGATCTGTATCTCAGTAATGTTAAAAATAGGTATTTTTAAGGAACATTTATAAACATTCTATTGAATAAAAATCTCCAATTTTTTTACTGATTATTCTTTGAACCATAATACATACTTTTATCAAATATTTTATGGATAGGATGTCTAGTTATTTTTTTTAAAAATATTTTTTTTGCACAAATTTTTTTTTTCTCAAAATCACTGAAATTTTATGATGTTTAATGCTATAAATTAAGTCATAATATTTTTTAGAAAAAACTTCTCCATTAAAGTATGTATTAGACTGTACTTATTAATTATGCAAAGTTATAAGCTGTTAAATATAGTAGTTAAAGAACAAATGTTCCTTATATGGTAAAAATGTTAGTTTTGAGCAAAATGAATTTTAGTAATGGATTGAGTAGACTTTGACAGGTGGTAAAACATTTTCAAAAAATAATTAAAAATACTTCTACTGAATGTAGAATGATAATTTTTACACCATTAGAAGCGTAGAAATTCATATTTTATTAAAATGGGATAATTGAAAAATGTGTTTGGGGGCCGAAATTCATGTACCTACCCCCTAAGTAACCTTTCTATCATGCTTTTGCTCCTAAACGTAATAAAAGGTGCATTTCCTACCCTGGGTTTTTAGAATTAATTGATATAATAATAAAATAGATTTGTTCTGATTATGGCTGATCTTTCTTCTAACCTTCAAACACCAATGAACGTGATAACAACGTTCATCACAATTTTTTTTTAAAAAAATTCACTTTGATACATAAAAATTAAAATTAGTAAGCTTAAAAATCTAAGTTAAATAGAAGAAAAAAACTTTAAAAACCGTAACTTGCCCAGTTTGCTGGGTAATGACATTCCAAGACTAAATATTATTTTTTAGTTATTGTTATTTAAACCCCATCATTAAACTTGCGATTACATTGAAAAACAATCTTTTTCCCTTGGCCTCTTGCTTTCCAAAGGAAAAGATCATACATTCCCCTCGCAATAAATTTCCCAGAAACCCATTTTTAGGGGATCTCCATTCAACAAAAGAAGCATGCTTACAAAATTTTGAAGTTTGCAGATCTAAAATTTCAAAGGGAATTTTTCTTATGTATAGCAACCCCGTAACCCCCTTGGTAGTTAATTTCCGCAAACCCATTATTAGAGAGTCACTGCTCAACAAAAGAAACGTGTTTCCCAAATTTCAAGTCTATAGAGGTCTAATAGTTAAAAATCAGAGAATGTTTTTTTATTACTGTCTTAAGTCCTTTTTATTCTCAGTTGATATCTGAAAACCCGTTAGTAGAGTCGCTACTCAATAAAAGAAACATGTTTTCCAAATATTGGAGCTGTAGGTGTAATAATTTAAGAAGGGGAATTTTTTTGTGTATATTAGTTCCACAAACCCACTTGGGGGTCGATTTGTCAAAACCTGTTCTCAGCGGATCTGTAGTCAACAAAAGAAAAATGCCTGGATATTTGGAACATCCCTGTTTGCAACATCCTTTATATATAGTGATTAATAGATATATGTTATCGGGGACTAATTTCTTTTGTTAAAAATAACTTAGTATGAAGCCATTTCATATTTTTCCTGCGTAAAGTTTTCGAAACTAGTGATCCGATTCTAATGAAAATTTAAATTTAAGATAGTAAAGCATTCTTTGATATTTTGTTAAAGATCAGATTTCGTAATGATCATTTTTATAGAATTTAATTTATTAATCTAAAATAATATTAAAACAGTGCTTCTAAAACTTTCAATATATTTGCGACCCAAATATTCAATAAAAATTTTCTTTGCCCCCCCCCCATTTATACAATAACAATGTATTGAATTCAATAATACTATACTTTAACGCTAAAGCTACTATACGAATTTCACCTCTTAAGTGTCACCAGCGTAGATGAATGTCTCCCTCAGCCAGTGCGTTAATTGCCCCGGACGTAAATATACGTTTTTCCGAAAAACGACCTTTTATGTGAACCCATAAAATTATTTCGAAGGCTTTGAAATGAATTAAAATGACGTGGACAGTGTTTGCGAAGGATTTACTTGTTCACGGAATTTGCTTATTTATTCCTTTTCAACCCCGTCCCTTAATACTTCAGATACGCGTGCCTATGTGCAAAAAGGTGCCATTGGGAAGCGAATGATGTAACTTGTAATCGGTAGTTAAGGGATAAATTATAATCCGTACAAATTATCTAGATAACTGCTAATGTTTGTATGTAATTTTATGCGACAAGCCCATCGCGTCACTGGTAATTATTAAACGTGTTCTTAACTTAGTATTGTTAAATTAATTATAAAATACATTATATGCTGTACTGGTATATTTATAAGTGTATTATATAAGTGTAAATATGTATTCTAATTTTTAATGTCAAAATGTATTTTGTCTGCTTACTTTCTGTAAATTAAAAAAAAAAATTAAAAATAATTTTTGTTTTCGATTTTTAAATATGCTCGCCCCCGTCTTCGTAGAGTTATTAAGCCCTTCTAGGGGGTACGCCCTACAGTTTGAGGAAAGCTCCTATAACATTATTCTCGAATACAAATATGGAACTTATAACGCAAAGAAACGTGAGAAAAGTATCCGTTCTTTCAATACTAGCAACATATTGTGTCAAGAAAAAAAATGCACACAAAGAATCGAGAAGCTAAAGGCCAGACAAAAAATATAATTCTGAGTTCCATGACATAACTTTTGTTCTACTTCTTTCATTTGCTTCACGGGTGTCAGTCTCTTCCAATCGCACTTCTCCCAAGTCTTTCCTTTCAGAACGCTTCGATAGTCACAGACTATATCCAGAATCTTGGAATCCGGTTCCAACTTGAAAAAATAGACAAAGAAACTCGGGAAAAGTAGGGCAAAATAGTGACAGTTGAATATAATTGAAAAGCTTATTCTGACAATAAATCATATCATTGATTTGACTAACTATAGACAATCAAATCTTTTTCTGTCTTTATTGTTATGGAAGTCGATTTAGGAATGATGAAATGATATGTGTACTTCTTATCAAACAGTGATGTTTATAATTATTACTTAATATTTATTTACTCAATCTCGTCTGTATCGTGTCAATTAGTAATTGCTGATAAATTGCAATATTCCAAAAACTGCGAGTTCCTTTAATGGAATTTCATCGAACAAGGAACGTTTAAAAATGCATTATATGAAAATAAATAAAAGCATAGCCCTCATATTCTTTAAAAAATTATCTTGGTACTCACCAATATTATTAGAAATATCCATATTCGAAAACAGCATAGTGCAATAGTAGATTGAATCAGTAGCTTGAAGAATGATTGTAATGAAAATGATTAAATTTTTAAAGAAACCGGATTAAAATCGTTTGAAATTAACAGGGTTACCGCGGAAATAAACGATAAAAATTAACTGTAATATACATCATCCCCATGGCAACTACATTACAACACGAAAAAAAAAATCAAGGTAACCATATATTGTAATGTTATCGTCCATCTTGGCGAACATAAGCAACAATTTGGCGCGTGGTATTCCGATTTGAAATTAGTACCATTATTTTTAATACAGTACTAGCTGGTATACCCGTTCTTCACAAGGGTAAATTGAAAAATTAAACAATACAGCTTGAAGGATAAAGAATTTCTAAATGAGTTAATTGTACGTGAATTGCAAACTAAAAAAAAGCTTTTTGCATATCTCAGCTGAACAAATAATCATACTTCTTAAATTTTAAGTCTGAAGGTCTAATAGAGCTGCTAAAAAGGATTTTTTTAATTTATAACACTCCGTAACTCTCTTGTGGGTCGATTTTGGAAAACACCTTCCTAAGCTAATCTCTGCTCAGCAAAACTAAAATTGTGTAATGAACGCTTAAAATAGTGTCAGTAATATATATCTGGATGTGTAATGCGTTAATATTACTTTCTGCTGAATTTATTTTATGTTACAATTATAATAATAGCAAGTAACGTCGTTCGTAACATTATAATAGGGATTCAATGGAAACTTAGCGAGATGTTGGTGATAGAGCCAAGTTGGCATCATCTTTGGCAACCACGTTGGCAACTTGGCGATCGATTGAACATTGCAGAAGTTGCTTTGGTGTAGTGCCACCTGGTAGGAAGCTGCAACAAAGAGGAAAGCACAAAAACCTTCTCCACACAAACTGCATATGCATGCGAATTTCCATGCTATTTTTGGCTTCTAGTTGAACGGTGTTGGAGTGTAGCGATTTCATATATACAAACATCCATTTTTATATAGAAAGATATCACCAATTAAGGAAAGAAAAGTTATATATCATAATAAACACTTTTTTACTGTTTTTTCCCAACAATTTCAAACAGTTCTCTTTTTTTTTTACCTCAGCTGAAATTATTACATTATCTGATAGTTAAGGTAAAAATTGTCAATTGATCCAATATGTATACAAAATATTTCATTAATTGCAGTTGCAGATATAAAGGAATAGAAACTTACTTATTAAAAGCTACGCATTTACAATTTTATCTCATAGAAAGAAATATTTGTTTTAATACACACAAATATATGGATTTTTTTGCAAAAACCCATCATTGAAGGAACATTAATTGTAATGTATTTTTACACTTAATATCCTCTGTAATCAAATATATCTGCTGTAAGCACTTCAAAGCAATGTTAGACTTAAGCCCCTTTGAGGCTTAAGTCGGTCATTTTCCACTAAGCCAAAGCAGCCGCTTCCATTGGTTCACCGCTAAAATTTGTTAACACACCCACGACCTCAACAGTCTAAATGTCATTCCATTTCCGAGAAGCTGACTGCACCATAGTTTGGAACGCAATCCTACCACCGATATTCAAATTGTTCTATTTCCTTTGATTATCATAGTAGAAGGTTTATTTGCCAGATAAGACGAAGGGTGCTCTGGAACTGCTTAGGAGAAAATTAAATGAAGTAGAGATAGATTTGTGTATCTTTAAGGTATAATATCTGTTTATCAATGAGTTAATAACGTAGAAGTTTTAATAACTGAATAACTCTTGAAGTTGACCCACGGCAGACTATAAATCAGCGATTCTTAAACTTTCGATCTCCTCGGCCCCTATTTATGTATCAGCTTGACATAGAACACCCCTCCCTGATACCCAACACATGGATGAGTGATTTAAAAGTTCCTCGATAATCCTATGCTCTTTTCAGACATTGTTAAAATTTCTTTTTTTCCCTTCAGAAAAAAACAACAAACATTTTATTATTACTGTAGATGGTATCCGTGGCGTATATATTTAGCAGTAAACATATCACCATATTACCTACACAAAACATATAACAAAATACTATTTTCAAATAAATAATAAAAAATAACTGTAATAATTAAAATTTTAAATTTGTGACGGACCTAAACGCGTCCTTCTACTAACCCTCTGGGGAATTCTTTTAGGCCAGCATTTTCAACCAAGCTTCTCCGAAAAGCAGAAAACGTGATATTCAAATTAAGTTTAATGTATATATTCTTTATTCGCGATTTTCGGAGTTAGCGAATTGTGAACAGATTAGAAGTGAAGTAAATTGGCAGTGAAACGAATACGTAAACAAAGGAAGAAGCAAGAAGTTTGGATATTAAGAAAGTGAACAAGATTAGCTAGTGGGAAGAGTTAAAATCAACTTAAAGTAAATATAAAGACTGCAAGAGTTCAGGTACTGTGATTTTAAATTAAGTCGATATTTAGAAGGTTAAACTAATAGTGCGGTCATCAAATACGTAAGCTCTGTAAAGTAATATTAAAGGTAGAGCTGCATGATTGAATATATTCTCCCCAACGCGAATCTCGTCTCGCTCTGTTAATGATTCGAATTATCTTGTTTAAAGTATTGATTGTGTCTGAATTGATTATAGTGGTAAATAAAATAATTGGAATTCATTATGTCGTATCATCATTTAGTTCCTTCCACACCTCTACCTGGGTCACAGGGTAGAAAGGATGTAAATTCATTTCAAATTGATAGAGCGTTACACATCTTTCCATTTTTCCACGAGACCTTTCAGAATCTGTAAAAGAGAGAAATATTAATTTTAAATGGGAGATCCAGTGAACTCATTAAAAGGGCTCTAGGGACCCCGGGGGTCTGGTACTACAGTTTAAGAACCACTGCTACAAACAATATTTTGGGTAATTAACTACATTCGGAAACGCGTCATATTGCAAAGACATATAAATGAATAATTATTTTGATACTTGAGTGTCACTTAAATTGAAATATAGGTATAAAATTATTTTAAGAATGTGTTACTACATTGAAAAAATTATTTAAATGCAATTTTTTTTAGCAAAAAATGAAGAAAAAAATGACATTTGCAAAGCATTCTCCTGTTATGGAAAAAATGCTTCTGTATTAATATTTAACCTTTATATAGCTAAGACTCTATAAAGTCTGAACTTTAATAATGTGATTTTAGAAAAAAAATCATATTGTTTTCAGAGTACGTAAATCATTTTAAAATAAAAAAAATACCAATAGAACATCAAATATCTCTAACGTTATTAAAATAAATTTTGTTCACGTGGCATTTATTTAATTATAAATTTTAATATATTTTAAATGTAAATACTCTTTTCGTGGACCCTTATCTTTAGAATAAGTAACAAGCTTCCTCTTCCTTAACATTAGAACGTACGGGATTTCGATTACCCTTAAACGTACACGCGAGATGGATGATTAAGAGTAATCGGTAGACTACTATATAAAATATTGTAATAATTAAGTAATTTCAGGACTATTGTTCAGTTGGGTTTAGTTTTAAGACTTTTTAATATTACTTCATGTAATTATCATATAAAGTCGACTTTTGATAATACGAACCTCTCGATAACTCGAAGTATATGCTCAGTCCCTAGAAAAACTCTTGATATTTCAAACTAAAACAGTACGTTTTGGAATACTCAATATTTCGAAGTAAAATCTGTGGCTGGCAACATTACAACACGCCATATAATTCAAAGTTATCTTATAAAACTCTCGACAATTCCAACGCTCACTATTATGTAGAGTCCTGTACCAAACAGGTTGGAGTATTGTATTGCCTCAGCTTGTCTCCCCTGTAACGTAGACCGTAGATATTGACTCCGATATCTCTTGACACAGAAGCTAAAGTATCACTAAACAAACTACAAAACATTTTCTTCAAAATCATGTTGATGCGGACGTTTTTCAAGCTTCATTTGTTCTAGATTAATATATTGACAAGGTTAGACTGAATGTCATGAAACCAAAGAGATAACAGGTTTTTTCATCAAAAAAACTATGTACAGTATGTATTCCTTTAATATAGTTGTTTTTGTTACATAAATGTATATTTTTCATATAGGACTTGTATCTTCTGTATAATATATATTTTTATTTCCAATGGCGGATTACAAAACAACTGCAAACAAAATGAGAAACAGAGAATATTTTGACAAAAGCACAAAGGAGAACACAAAAAATAATAAAAGAAAAATAAAAAAAGAAACGCAAGTTCACAGTATAGTCTATAAATCACACATTTTGTGTCTGGCCTCCCAATATCTGCTCCATATGGATCAAGAGCTGAGTGCACGCAAGCGTGCCAAATGAATGGCGTCCATTTCTTCATTGGAGATGCACAGTTTACAAAGTGGACTCTGGGCAATGCCTATCATATTTAGATGCTTGGACAGGCAGTCATGGCCAGTGGCGATTCGAAAATCGGCGACAGCTCTATCTCGTGGCCATTTTGGAATATGAAGGAGTTTGCTAAACCACACTTTTTGTTTATTCTTTTGGTTGAAATTAGATCAGAAGTGCTCTCTGTAGTATTTCTGCATAATTCTTTTGGAACTATAAAAAGGAACTATATATTTAAAGGTTGGAAAGATTTTTATCCCCTTCTTCGCCAAGCAATCGGCATTTTCATTCCCATCAATGCCACAGTGTGCCGGAATCCATTGCATGGCAATGTCTGTATGGCATTGAAGTAAATCGCCAATTAACAGTTGACATTTGAGAACACTTTAAAATAATTTTAAGCATATGTGCAATTGTTGTTTTATTAGATAGTTTCACACACACAAATTTAAATGCATTAGAAAAAAAATTTCTCTTCGTGTATTTTGGGAGTTTATTTCCTACTCTCTTGAAAATTCGAACTCTTGATAATTTTCATTGGTCTCTTCAACTTCGAATTATTGAGAGTCGACTGTATTATGAAGCCTTTATATTATAAAAAACTGACGTTGACATTATGTTTTGTAAAGCCTGTGGAACCACTGCTTTGTCTCAAAACATTTCGAGTCTCAAATCTGCCGGGAACATTACTATTATGCGGTATTCATTCTATGCCATCCCTAGCGACATATATATATATACGGATTTACTGGGATATTATCAAATTACATCAGCACTTTCTTCAGATTCTTCGCAGTCTCTTTCACTCAATCTTATGTCTTCATCGGAATCTAAACTAGAATAAGACAGCTGACCACCATCCGACTCAGTCTCAGAAAGCTCTTGCAACAAATTAGCAATTTCATCAGGGCTTGGACATTTCTTCGAGTCATCGTTCAGCAGGGACGTCTTAAGACATGGGCCAACTGGGCCCGGGCCCAGGGTCTCACCCTCGGTAGGGGCCTCGTTTTGTTCTCGACTCTGTCTTACCAGATAATTTTAATGGTCAAATATTATTCCCGTACATATTCTCTACAAAACAATGACTTTCAAACTGTATGTCACTTGACAAAATTGGTAAAACTGTATTATTATGTGGTGACCGTTATCCATGTCCAGGTTTAGGCCTAATACCATTAACAATCATTCAACTAATTTTGTCGAAATGCGGCCAACGGTCGATCCGGTTTGTGCCTAGGTTTCTTATTTTTTGCACGATTATTTTTTTTCAAATTACCGTTTGAACAAGTATTTGACAATACATGCTACTGTCTACTTTTGTATAAAGGCCCGAAGCCACAAAAAATCATCTGTAGGCCCAGGGCCTCAAAGAGTCTTAGGACGTCCCTGCGTTTCAGGGTTGTCTTCTCGGCACAAAGTTCGAAAATCGAATGAAGTTTTTTTTTATGAACAGTTAAGCAAATGATATGCAACGAAACACTTAGACACATTGATTTTAGTATAATTGACCCATTTTCGCTGTTAACCCAATAACACTGCATTCAAGGATACAAAAATGTACGACATTATTTCCGGAAGTTTTTTTACTAATGGTGTCTATATAGTGAACTATCTTTTGCTGAACGACAGCTATTTATATTGATAAATTCGTGTCCGCTAGTTTCGTTTTGGGTTCGTTCGTTCTAGGTATATTTAGTTTTAAACTTCTCCTAACAAACCTAAGACCACAAAACTTTTTCAGTGTAATTACCATGAAAAATGATTAAAAGTCGCGAAAATTTTTCAAATTCCCTGCAGAAATGCGGAGACAAACTAAACAGGCTCCGGTATCCAATCGACACCGATGGACGTTCTAGTTTTAATCTATACATACATAGGAGAAAAACGACTCACTCAATCATCGTGAGAGTGTCCAATCACCATCGGTGTCCAATCGACACCGATGGACGATCTAGTTTTAATCTATATATGCATAGGAGAAAAGTGACTCACAAACTCATCGCAAGATCTCCGGGACTATTACACCTATAAACTTTAAATTTGGCAGGAATTTTCCTTTTGGTATCCGCTAAGAACGAGTCTTTCAAAAATTGACTTCCAAGTTTGTAGAGATTGCGTGGCCATAAAAGACAAAAATTTCCGTTTTTGAACAATTAGATCCACAGATTTGAAATTTGCAACGCATGTTTCTTTTGTTGAGTAGAGGTCCGCTTGCAACTGGTTTAGCAGGAATCTATTCCCCAGTGAGATTGTGAGGAGGTGCATATAAAAAAATAACCATTTCTTAACTATTATACTTACAAACTGGAAATTTGGCTAATGGGTTTCTTCTTTTGAGTAGAAATCCGCTTTTGCAGAAATCAACTTCCAAGGGGGTTAGCGGGAGTTTGTTATAGATAAAGTCATTCCGGTGTTCGAATAATTAGACATACAGACTTGGAATTTGGAGAGTACGTCTTTTAATCAGTAGAAATCTGATAAATATGAGGTTCGAGGAAATTGACAACAAGAAAGTAAGCTGTATAGTTGCGTAATTGATAAATATACTTTATAGTTTTATGAAATTTTAAATCAATAGGGAGTATTATAAGAATATGTTTCAATGTAATCGTTGGCTTAAAGCAAGATTTTAGATAAAAATAATATATAGTCTTAAAATATCTCAAAAAACCCATTTCAGCAGGAAGATAGCGGCTAGTAATTTAATATATCATTCGGAAAAGTACAACAAATAAGCCCTATAATATTTTTGAAAATCTTGTTTCTAGGTGTTAAATATTTTTTTCCTGGTTCTCACCCTTCTACCCATCACAAAACGGGATAAAACTCTTCCAAATAATGTACCAAATCCTTTTTTTTCCTTTTGCACTATAAAATATATAACCAGAATCTAAGGGAAATTTGGAAGACGAATAAGATATTTATTCAATAAAACCTCGAATAATATCAGAGCACTGAAGAGGATAACATACATCAAGACAATATAATTTTGATAAGATATAAAAGCTTAGAGGGCAATCATTCCATTTGGGAAAAATATTTTTATCCGGATTTGTATTTTTGTGACTGGGGTCGTAAAAAATAAAAAATAAGAATGCAATTTCATTTTATTTTTCACCACAGGAACACTCCGAAAACGTCCCGGAAAGTGATCTTTGTTATCCCGATGTGTTCCTTGATCTTCCTTTTCTTTTCATTGGTCTCCATTTTCCCGTTGTGCGGATTTCAATAAGCAATTTTTGAAAAATATTTTTTCATTATAGTATTCTAGATTTTGAAAGGAAGAAAAAAAGGATTTTCTTGAATATTTGTGTGAGCGAACGGTATTCTTCTTTTATAAATAGCTTACGAAAGAATATTTCAATACTTTTATCTGCAACTGAAGTCCAAATCGTAACATTTTAAAAACTAATATTTTAGCGCTGATTGGATGGCGTAGTTGGTTTGTCGCTGGTCTTCTGCCCCTAAGGTTACGGGATTGATGGATTTTTCATGATGCAGAAAATCGCCAGCGTGCATGTTGTATGATTATATGACATGCAAAATATCCCTTGAGTGCCTGTTTGGCTTGAGTGCTCTCGAAAAAATTGAATTCCTAGAACACTTTCGCATCGCCAGGGCTCAGGTTTCTCCTTCCGGAGAGGAAACCGGGCGTCAAAACTACTTACGGTAGTTGGTATCACCTATATGGTGCCGCACAAAAAGGTGATACCAGTTCCCGGGAATTACTAGGTCTGCAAAGGTATAATTATAAATCCGCAGCCGTATTTGAAATTTTTAAAAAAAATATTGAAAACAACTTAGGTAGATTTAGCCAAGTCGCCATGGGCTTAGCGTTGTCGAAGCACAGGTTCGAGTCCGAGTGCTCCTAAAGTCTTGTCGTGAAGATAGGTTCAAATCTCCATGGGGAATGTATTAAGCCTGCAATGATAAAAAATACCAATCTGCAGCCCCATTGAAAAAAAATAGTTTAGAGAGTCATAGAGAGTAAATAAATTTCATATATTCTTAAATAAATTACAATATTTTTATTTTTAAAGATTAAAAAATAATTATTGAATAGTTTTATATTTTTAACTAAACAATTTTTTAACACTTTGATTTCGGTTTGATATAACTGATATCATTAAATTGGCACAGTTTGAAGAAATATAAACAATGACTATGTTAATGAGCTAGTTGTGAAATTTTATTAACATAATTCTTTATTTCTTAAAGAAAGTTTCGGTGTTTTGAGGATGCATGATCTAAAAGGCCTAAATTTTTCGAATATTTTTTTTAATCCAATCACTCACTCCAAAATTACTTTTTAAAGACGTTTAATAATATAAACTAGAATATTTCATATTCTGACCTTTTGGGGTTTGATAGATTCATATATCTTGTATTTATTATTTTAAAGGTTTTTATGACTATGGAAAAAATCAATATACTAACTAATTCTTGATATAAAATATCCATAAGCTTTGTGATGAATAAATTACAACTTTAACTTGAAGTGGCGCGCTTATCCGGAGGGATAGAACCAAGGACCTTTGGGTCCGAAACCGAGTAACTTAACCGCTACACCAAGGGATCACCTTGGTGCGGAGGTTGTTACTGGTTTATATGGGTGGTACCGCTACATACTCCCCCACCAGTGAGTTGGTGGTTAGGCAAACGAACGATGTAGTTGTTATATCGAGTGTGTTAGCTGCTGCGTCACTAGTTGTGACGGCTTGAGGGTTGTGTCACCATGTTACGGCTTGAAGATTGCGTCACTATGCGACGGCTTTTGGTTGCATTTGCGGAGGATAGGTAGCACCACGACAGTTCAGAAGGTTGCCTTTTTTTCTGAGTTCACCCAAGGTCACCAATGAAGTGGCGCGCTTATCCGGTAGGACAGAACCCGGGACCTTTGGGTCCGAAGCCGAGTAACTTAACCACTACACCAAAATGATCACCATGGTGCGGAGGTTGTTACTGGCTTATATAGGCGGTACCGCTACAAACTTCCTAATTGTCTTTTTTTAAATATTGTTTTCTATTGGGCTGCAAATTAGCAACTAATCCTTTGCAAACACGGTAAGTCCCCAAATGTAAGAGCCATTTCAGGGTGGCGCCATCTATTGGCGGCCCTTACTACCAAATTTGGAAGCTCGAATTCATTTTAATTCATGATCTCTTTTTTCGAATGCTAACGATTCACTGAATTTAATTTAGCCGAGAACCAAATTGATACTCAATGTATCTTTTACATGTCACATAATCATATGACATGCGGGTCTACGATTTTCACATTCAGAAAATTTGTCAACTCCAGCCGGGGTCGAATTCGCAAACTTTGGCGTACAAAGCGGGCACGCTACCTTTCAGCAACCAAGCCTACTTTTTAAATATCCAAGTCATGAGAATTTTTTTTTCCGAATACAATACTAAACAAGTAATATAAAAAAATTTAAGTCAATTCCTACTTTGAATGGATGAATAGAAAGTATTTTGTTAAGGATTTACAATTTGAATAAGATATATGAAAAGGGAGAGGGAACTAATAGTAGGAATTGAAAAAACACCATGATTTGTCTGCATTGTTGTAACAATGCACACCCGGTACAGCTAGTTTGGCTGAAAACCTGTTTTTGAGGCCAACTTTTTTCATTGTTTTAACAGTTACATTGTTACAACAATGAATACAAATCTAATTTGGCGTCGAAAACCGGTAATTAATTTTATTAATGAATTAGTATTTGAAAAAACTGTATTAACACCAAGTGTCATCCACTACAAGTTTTAAAAAATTATTTGAACTTGATTCAATGAATAGAAAGTATTTTATTAACGATTGAAAATTTAAACAAAGTAAAATATATAGATAGATAGAGAGAGATATAGATATAGATAGATAGAGATAGAGATAGATAGAGAGATATAGATATAGATAGACAGAGATATAGATAGACAGAGAGAGATATAGATATAGATAGATAGAGATATAGATAGATAGAGAGATATAGATATAGATAGACAGAGATATAGATAGATAGAGATATAGATAGACAGATATAGATAGACAGAGAGATATAGATATAGATAGACAGAGAGATATAGATATAGATAGACAGAGAGATATAGATAGACAGAGAGCTATAGATATACAGAGAGATATAGATAGACAGAGAGATATAGATAAGAAGAGAGAATAGATAAAAAAAAAAAAAAAAAAAAAAAAAAAAAAAAAAAAAAAAAAAAAAAAAAAAAAAAAAAAAAAAAAAGAAAATAGATAGACAGAGAGATAATAGATAGACAGAGAGAGAGACTAAGATAGACAGAGAGAGAGAGACTAAGATAGATAGACAGAGAGATAAGAGAAAGATTTCAGATCAAAATGTGTATTGATGATAATATTAATAATACAGTAGAACGTCGTTTATCCGAATCAATTGGGACCGGACACCGTTCGGATACTCGATTGTTCAGATAACCGAAAAGCGAATGCGATCCATGCAGTATATGAAACCGAACACTATACGAATATTGAAAATCATCACATGCTGGAAACGTGCATGAAGATAAAACATAATAGGTGCAAAATGTAACAATTTTACTTTGATTGTGGAAAATAATCAATTATTTTTCGATGTACCATTGTACACTGACCAGTGTATAATATATATATACACTGGTTCGGATATTTGACGCTTCGGATAAGTGACGCTCTACTGTAATATAATCCCAATGGTCGAATTTTTAACTTTACCATTACTTCTTATCTAAGCTTTGAATAATTTATTTTTCTTCGATTGTATATAACCAAATTTAGTAAGCTCAAATAAATCGTTATGCAAGTTTTGAACCGTAAACACTTCAGAATAAATGAAAATGCTAAAATTTTTGAAGCTTCCTTGAAGTAAAAAAAAATTAAACCATCTTTCAGAATCTCAAATCTGCAGCTAAAGCAACATTTCAAATGATTCTAGAATTTATACACTGCGGAGCAAAATTTATTATATATGTTCTCATGTGCTCTCGTGAAATATTGCTGTAAGAAATATTTCAAAGTTTACGAAATTACTGCAACCGTAGAACCGTTTCAAAATAACTATTCTTCGTAAGTTGAGAGATTTGACTTTTCTGGAAAATAAATTACATATAAACGCTCTTTTGGGAGTCCACGATAGCCGAATACTAACCTCTCTAGTAAGATAGACATACTAAAGATTCCACAGAAAGTGGTTATTTTATATTCTATACTTTGAATAATATATAAATCAAAATTTTACTCAACGAAGCTCTCTCATCAACTGAAATGAAATGGGTAATTCTTAGTTTGTTGAGTTAAAATCAGAAGAACACTTGCTTTTAAAGATGAGTCCATTACTAGAAAGTTGTAAAAGAATCTGTTGCAGAAAATTTTACTCTAGTGCATATGGATACAGTCTTTTAATGTTTCGTTAAGATACGAGTAGTTTTGGGCCAAATATTTTCATTTCATGTTGAATATTCGAGTCAAAGGCTTTCAAAGTAAGCTTGACCTTTAAGATATAAAAGGGACTGCTTTCATGTTGTTAATGACTGCTTGAAATGTTTTTACTCGGAAAAAATACTTGAACATACAACTCTTTTTCGTTTTCATTCAATTATTGGAACTTTTCCCCCAAATAATTATGGAGTGAGTGAGTGATTTTGGGGTTTATTGGCGCAAGAGCCGATTTCGGCTATACTGCGCCAAACATTTGTTTTAATATCTGCGGTCTAGACGGGAAGAGAAAGAAGGAATTGAATGACAAGAAAGAGGGTCGAAAATAGAGAAGGTTCACTAGGGTACCCCGGGTTCGTGAAGCCCGTGTTTACCAAAGACAGTAAACCCCGTGGGAAAAGGAAAAGATCACTAGGGCACCTCGGGATTGGGACACCCGTACTCACCTAAAGAAGGTGAGCCCCCTGAGGGGAAATAATTATGGAAGAGTATGTTTTCTTCTTTTTTGTATGGTGTTTCAGAATTAGTTTTATTTGAAATCTGAATGCTTCCCAAACTATACATTAAATTAAGCAATGTTGTTGTTCTTGTGTTGATCAAGTAGTGCTGAGAAATCAAATAACATCGAAGGTGTCCAAACACGGGACATCTTAGGACTTCTTGGTGCCATGGGCCCCTACACAAATGTAGGCAAGACTTAGGACCTATAAAAGTAGATATTGCATAGCATACATTGTCAAATACTCATACAACCCCGAAACAAATAGATGTGTATGACTTATATTCGCACAAATCCGCTCCACCGACTTCCTCCTTTTGACTGAATGATAATGAGGGTGTATAGTGGTACGGCCTAGGCCTATATAGGGACGATGGTCATCACATTTAGCCAGTTGACATATCGTCCGGAATTCCTAGATTTTTGGAGAATACAACCGGAAATAAAATTTGACCATAGAAGTTAATCGCTAATCAGGATCTTATTAAGGTTGAGTCGAGAACGAGATGATGTCCCCATTGTGGACGAGGCTCGGGCCCATGCCTTAAGATGTCCTTGGGCTCGAGCCTAGTTGGCCCATGCCTTAAGACATCCCTGGTCCAAAACGGCCCTTGCAATGTCGAAGACATTTGGCGAATAAAGCAGCTTGTTGGTCAGTAGGGTTTAGGTCTATGTTGTGAAGAGTTTATCCAATAGTAGAAAGATAATTAAAAATATGATTAGGAGAGGGTTGTGAGTGAATATCAGGATAGTGAGAGGACAAGTATTGTAACTTTGTAATGAAGTACTATTTCTTCTCTCTAACTCGGCTAGATGGGTGGGAGGAACTAATTGATCAGACGACATGATTCCCAAAAATTGTTTATTTGTCACAATATTCAACACAGACACAATAATAATCCAATTAAGATAATTTTGATCAACAACCAGAGCGTGAAGGTGAGACCAGATAGCGTGGGGATGATATTTACGGACATTCAATTATATTCCTACGATAACTTATACAAGCTCATTTTTACCTCGGACGCGCACTAACAATTTAACTCTCCAGCCTCAGTTTAAATAATGAGCACAGTACCTGAACTTTTGTAATTCTTTATCCTTTAGATGAGGCATTGAACACTAATAGTTGGCTTGATCATTTCTTAGTGATTCCAGTTTCACACGTCCTACACTGTTTACGTTCTACGGCCGGATTTCTGGCATCTCATTAATTCACATCACATCCGAGCTATCCTCACTTCAGTAACCTTCAATTCTCATTTTAATAATCTTAGATTTTCACTTCACTAACTCTCTAAAACTCGTGAATGCAAAATATATATATTATATTTAATTTGCATAATCACGTTTCCTTTCCTTCGGTGAAAGTTGGTTGAAATAATTATTTCCCTAAAAGGGAATCCCCAAGGAGTTAGAGGACGCGTATAGATCCGTCACAACTTCGAAGGCTATCGGAAGATATTTTCATTGCTTCAAAGGGTCTTTCTTGTACATCGTCTGGTTATGGATGAAATTACGTGGTTACAATTAAGTCAGTTGAGCATTACAGTTTGAATATTACTTTTAACTGTGAAACCAGAAATGTTTTAAAAGAGGGAAACCAAACGTATCTATAAAAATTCCTCATAAGGTTACTACGTTCGGAGCTGTGACTTTGAAAAAGTGTATAATTAAATAATTTTTTTGATAGATAGAATATATACGTAAAAAATGTTTTATGAATTTTATCACAATGAAAAATTATTTGAATGCATTTTTGGCAAAAAATGACGAATAAATGACATATGTTCAAATTTTCTATCTTTATGGAAAAATGTTCTTATAAGAATATTTTGCTTATATATAGCTAAGACTTGTGTATAGAATCTGAACTAGGAATTTTGAAAAATTCATCTTTAACTTAAGATCCATTGGAATAATAACGGGTATTTAAAAAAAAATCTCTGTGATATAATAAATTATGAATAAATCCACTTCTAAAACATGTATTTCAAAAATTTTAATTCCACCTGATATAGAAGTGCTGTCTAAATACAAGCAAAACATTATTATTATAGAATCATTTTTTCATAAAAAGAGAATGACATATTTTTAAAACATTTTTCCTTTTCCCCAAAAATTGCCTTATTAAGTAATTTTTTTTCTTTTAATAATATTCTTAAGTCAATTTTGTAGTATGTATATTCTAATTCAAGTGGCACTAAATATATCAAAAAAATACTTATTTGCTTGCTTTTTCAAAATCATGGTTCCGAATGTAATTAGTCACCTTAAATCTTTAATCTTGCAAATTTTAAAAAAACTTTGGAGTATTAATTTATATTTTATTTAAAAATATGTGCTCTTTATTTCCTGTATTGCGTCCGTTATAACGTTTATATTTATATGATTCACAGCTTTTAGTGTGCATGTGTGAATGTAATATTTAAGTTCCATATATCAAATAAAGGTTTATATATAGTAGAACGTCGTTTATCCAAACGTTTATTATCCGGAGCGTCAAATATCCGAACCATTTTTTTTGTCATCTACTTGTAGGTACTGTACATGAATACGTTTTCGAACAGTGCAATGCTCAACAGTTGTTTCGCGCGAGGCCAAAAGTGACGGGTAAACCCAAGGTAAGGGATATTTGGGGAATTTCAGTTGTGTGATTTGGAAAACATCTGCGCGGAATATTAGGTCACTTTGCTTAAAAATGAGGGGTTGTATATGTGCTCTTTTGTTGAGTTGTGAACTGCTATGGCTTCGGATTCAAAACGGAAGCGCAACGTCTTGAACGTAGAGACAAATCTTGAAATATTGTACCGTCTCGTGAATGGAGAAAGTGGAGCGTTTCTAGCACAGTTTTATAAAGTTCGAAAGGCAACAATTTGGATAGCATGCGATGCAGAAGACTGGATTTCAAATGCTAAATGATGACGAGAGTGTGACTTCCGTGCAAGAAGCATCCAACCTGTTGACGATGAAACGGATGAAGACGAGGACAACAACAACGAAAATAGAAAGGGTCCATCAAATGCTGACGTGTTTCTGCGTTAGAGGCAGGTATGGAGTGATACTAACAACAATCAGAGTGTTGTCCTACTCAACTACTGCTGCTCAAGAGAATCGGAGACTTTCCAGCGAAAAAACGGTGTACAATGGTACAGCAAGAAATAAATAATTATTTTCCACAATAAAGGTAAAATTGTGACATTTTGCACCTATTTTGCTTTTTTCTTCAAGCACGTTTCTCGCATGTGATGATTTTCAATATTCGGTTTCATATACTTCATGGATCACATTTAGTTTTCGGTTATCCGAATAATCACGTATCCGAACAGTGTTCAGTCCCAATTGATTCGGATAAACGACGTTCTACTGTATATGGAAACGATTAAACTGTGCTAAGAATAAATCCTTCAGTTCTGAAATGCATTATATTATTTTTATGGTATTTGCTATAATGTAATATATTTTTTGGTGGATAATATTTTTTTATCGTATTAGTCAGAAAATTTAAAGATAACTTCACTATTTTGATCTTAATTCAACAAATATACATCTTTATAAGCTCAACAGCCTTTTGCTGACCAAGGCTGACTCGCTGATCCTCCTCCAGTTGTCGCTAACAGTCACGATGACTTTCCATTGGTTGATTCACATTAGTTTGACAAGGTGTAGAGCATGACTAAGGAATTTCATTTGGGGACGCTACCTTGTGTAATAATAGTACTCATTTAGGGTGTTCAACCCTCAAAGTAATTCCGCCGAATAGGCAGACGATGAGATATGGTGGCATAGATGGTAGAGTGCCTGTTTATCACGTGGTCGGCCAAGGTTCGAGTCGCGCGATCAGGTTTTGTTTTTTATTTTTTAAATTCATTTAATTATTTTTACAATTAAATAAGTTTATTTCAAAAAGCTTTATAACATTTAATTAAATTTTAGATAATTATTTTGTATTTTATGAAGTAAAATAATTGTTGTAATTATATAAATATTTTTGTTATATTTTATAATTATCAATAAATAATATTTATTATAAAAATTTTCACAAATATTTAATGATATTTTATATAAAAATTGATTACAAATAGTTTTATAACATGAAATACAATATATTATAAATAAAATATTATATATAATATTATAATAATGTATGAAATATAATAATTATTTATAAAAATTATTTTATAACTATACAAAATAAATTATAGTTTAAAAAAACTAAAACACGCTTTTATACTGAATCGAACTAAGAAGTAAAAAAATAATTCTCATTAAGGATAAAATTATTAACGAGAAAATTAATGTCATTGGGCTAAAAGCGTGGGATACTTTGTACTACATTTCTACGCTAACTCAGCATTTAGGAATAGAACTAATAAGAAATTATAACAATTAATATGGAGCATCCCACAATTTTACCCCAATTACATTAATTTTCTCGTTAATTATTTTATCCTTATGATAAGAATTATTTTTTTACTTCTTAGTTCGATTCAGTATAAAAGCGTGTCTCTCTTTTAGTTTTTTTAAACTATAATTTATTTATTTTTTATTTCAAATACCAGTGCCTTCGATTTTAGGGTTACAGCCTTAATCTTTTACTCGTTAAATCTGGAATTAGTCGTCAAATCTGGAAAAGTATATGGAATTAGTTGCCAAATCTGAAAATGGTATATGCAAAAAATCGCCAAATCTGGAAGTGGTACACGGAATTGACGCCAAATATGGTAATAGTTTTTCCTGACGATCCTGATAAGGACAAAGGAACAAAATTATGAAATTTTTGTATTGTCATCGGTCCTTGACAAGTGTGCGAAATTTCGAGTTAATCTGACCTTTTAAAGTGAGTAAAAATAGAGTTCCAAGATTCCGTTACATGCAAGTGAAACTTATAAAAGCGTGTTAATATTTAATGTCTTTTTTAAATAAATTTATATTGTAAAAATAGTTAAATGAATTTTAAAAACAAAAAAAAAACTATTGTGACTCGAACCTTGGCCGACCACATGGTAAGCAGGTATTCTGCCATCCATGCCACTGCATCTCTGGCACTAATTAAAACACAGTTGTATAAAACCTAAGCATGAATTTTTAATGCTATTTTCTCCAAATTGATTGCTCATTCGGCAGAATTATTTTGAGGCTAAGTAGAATTACACAAAATCTTTTTCCCGAATGAATTTCCTTAGTCATGCCCTCCCCTTGTGTGATCCGTTTCAACATCGTCTAACCATCATGTAGATGGTCATCCTCCAAGTCTGGGCTTTACAAATTTTGAAAAAATTACTTTTTTGGTTGGAAAAGCATCAGCATACCTGTACAGATAGCCCAGTCACCTAATACGTGATGCTTTTATAATTCTCTCAATGTCAGCCTCACCATATTTGCAATATTCCCTGTAATTTTCATGATTGTAAGGAATTTTCCGCTCATTATTCTGTTGAATAGATTCAAAGATTTCTCCTACGATTTTTCTTTCAAAAATGAGCAACTTTTCTTTTAGGGTTTGCACCTGGGATCTCGGTGGTTTTTTCAGATCTCGAGATCCCGGGATTAAAATAACTAATCTTGTGATTTAATTTTTATCTAAATTATATTTTGAATTTTTTTTCAAAGTATTGTGAATCTGTCATTACATTTCATGTATCTTATTTACTTTTTTGTACTGTATACGGTTAATGTTAGTTTCTAACGTGTTGAACCTTAACGGGTTCGAGGCGGGTGTGTATGTTAAACCATGAAATTTCATGTGTTTTCTCTTATTTTTATCTTTAACTTTCTCCCCATAGCGAGTAGGGACAGAAAACGGAAATTTCTCCCTCCCTCAGGATGTCCTGTGTCAGCTAACTTGAGCATAGGCATTTGGAATTTTTGGAAGATATCTGGTAGGGTTTTCAGCCCCGGGATCCCGGAATTCCAAAACCCCTGGATCCCGGTGTTTTTTTCTAATTCGGAAATCCCGGGATCAAAATAACTAATTCCGGGATTTAATTTATGTCTGAATTTATTTAAAAAAACATTTTTCTCCTAAAATTTTTCAAAGAATTTAATTTTTTAAAAATTTATATTTTGCTTATGAAATATGTATGTAGAATTTTTTTGCACAATTATAAGTGCTATATGTAAAAAAAATATATGCACAGTGTGGGAGAACTTCGCAAGGATCTAAGTGGCTCACTGCAATGCTTACACAATAATGTAAGCAACATCACAAGAATAAATTTTGTCACAGTTACTTTTTCAATTAAATGCCCTTAATTAATAGCGGACCTGCTTGGAAAATTTGAGACATTTCAAATCCCATTGCATTACTGACAGCTCATGGAAATGGATCTTCAATTTCAGATGAGGTAACACTTGAAACTGATTTACATACTGATTCAATAACTGGATCAATTTATAAATAAAAACCATTAAGTGTAGCAGAAGAACTAAATAAAGTTATCAAAGAGGTATATGCACCAATACAGTCTATTATATTTGAGACACTGTCATCAAAAATTCAAAAAGAAATGTCTCTTTTTTTTTAAAATAGAGGGAGACGTGGTGACTACCTGAAAAGAACATACTCCTATTTAATGACTATAATACCTATACTAGTAAAAAATTCGAATGTGCATTTTCTATGGCAGGACAATTTGTAACAAAAATAAGAAGCCGTTCCAACGATCAAACGCTGGAGATCTGAGTTTTCATACGCTTATTTATAGAAACACAACAAATGAAGAAATGGTTGTTGTTTTTTTTAATTTCATTTTGTACTACTTTTATTTGTTTTTTATGATGAATTAATTTTTTTATTTGTTTCATTAAAATAATATTAAATCCATTTTTAATAATATTTTCAGTTTTATTATGCAATTTCAACTATGCTAATATGTAAATAATTTTAATAAGTAGCCCAATCCTAATCTCGGAACCAATCCTAATCCCGGGAACAATCCTAACCCCGGGATTTGGCTAATGTAATACAGAAATCCCGGGATTGAAAATATGGCATGGAATTGCAAACCCTATTTTCTTTCTTTGCTTTATTGAAGGTTCAACATTCACTTCCTTACAGAGCAATAGGCCCGATTAATGTTTTATGTATACTCACACACAACTTCATGTTAATAGAACAGCAACTATTACAAACAATAAATATCATCAAATTTGATTTCCATCCTTTTTCTAGAATATACAAATTTTTTCTGTTTATATAATGAGCTTTTTTCCTTATAAATTCCAACTTTTCAGAAAGTTGAAAATGAATTGAAGAACAATTTTTGATTGATTTTTTTTAAATATCGCATTGCTTACAGCGAGTACAAAGCATTTCCAATCAGTACTTACGTTATCCATTGAAAGCCATTTTTCCTAAATTTATTTTAATAGTTGCACACAGTTTGGTTTTATTTTAAGGGAACACGGTACGGTTTAATTAAAAAATTTTAATTTAAGGATTTTCAAATTTTTTTGGTTGCCTCCTATGTGTGTATACTTTGTAAAACAGATTTTGTGCTCAAAATTTCATAAAAAGCTAGCCATTTAATTTTTTTAAAAAAAAACTCAAAATTTGGGAAGTGATTTCAAAATGCTACTCCTCCTGCAAAAAATTACATACACGCATGAAATTTGATTTACAAGTACGTCGAACTATGCGTAACGAAATTTAGAATAGGTTTTGCGATAACATGATTGGTATTCATACAATACTTCATTTTATGAGTGTTTATTGAAAATTCCTTTAAAAATGTTCTAATTCAGAGTTCATTGTTATTTTTTTTTAAAAATAAGTATTCCTTTGATTCACAAATGCATTCCAACTTTTGTTACATGTACTGTTATCAATAGGTTAAATAATTTCAAAGCGTTAGGCTCAATAGAAAAAAAGCCTTAGTATTTTATATGAAGACAAACTAGTTATTTTATCTTTTCAAGTTTTAAGTTTTGATTTGCCATAGGGATGTGAATAAAAATAAACGCAAAAGCTATCACAATTCTGTGCTTTTTAAGTTTAGAGCTTTCAAATTTTGTCTGGATATAGAAAAGTATATAAACAATAATTGAAGTTAAAAGAAGTTAAATATGATTTTGTGACCGATTTTTGTCAATTGAATCGTACTGTCTACCCTTAAATTTCAAATGCCACAACAAAATGTAAGTTTGAATATACGCTTTGTTATTGTAAGTACGTCTGTTCATCGATACAGTTGAAAATTTGTCTCGTGCATTTTAACAGCAACAGGCGTAGAATATTAATGTGAACAACAAACTTCATTTCAAGAAAAACGCAACTACTTTTTGTAAATTGAAAAGAAAAGAACAATAAACAACGCACAGAAGGACAAAATAGAATCCAATCTATTTTCCACCAAAGGAGTTTTATTTGAATAAGAATTCAACATCGTGGGAAAAAATGTCACGGGTCTTACAATAACAACTTTTTAAAAATATTGTATGCCCTATAAAATTAATTTTATTCAAGTTGTCGCTTAATGCAACAAGAATTTTTATTGCTACGAAAGAGAGGAGACAATTTTTCTCTAAAGTTGCTGCTAACGTCATGGAATGGGGAATGAGTTGTTAAAAAAGCTCCTTTCCTTTTCACATTCTTATCTTTTTTTCAAAAATGTTTGTTTCTTTACAAAATTTTTCATTGTTTTTAGTTTTAGTACCTGGCTACATTCGAAAATGTAATTTGTCAGTGGTATACAAATGAATAAATGTTTTGTTGTTTTGTCTCCGTTTAATTAGATTATACATGTAAAATTGTTTTAGTAATATTTTTACAATAAAAAATTATTTAAATGCAATTTTTGGATAGCAAAAAAAAAAAAAAAAATGAAGAAAGAATGACATATTTTCCAAACATTCTCCTTTTGTGAATAAAGGTTCTTATGATAATAGTAATAATATTTTAATCTATATGTATAGCTAAGACTTATGTACCAAGCCTGAACTAGGATTTTTGAAATACATAATTTAGAAGTGGATTTATTCAAATTTTAATATTTCAGAGTATAGAAATTTTAACAAACACCCGTTATTACTTGAATTGATAGTAACTGAAAATAATTAGAATTTTTCAAAATTCCCACTTCAATTTCGGTATAGAAGTGTTACCTGTATGTAGGTAAAATATTATTATAGAAATATTTTTCAAATAAATTACAGCTTAAAAAACTAAAAAGTACCCTTTTATAGTTAATCGAACTAAGTTGTAACTTAAACCTTTTACTAGCCAAATCTAGAAATGGGATCTGAAATGAATCGCCAGATGTGGGATGAGATCTGAAAATGGGAAATCGTGATGAACCTGATCAGGACAATGGAACAAAATTATTAAATAATTGTATTCTCATCAGTCCAGGACAAATTAGCTGTTTTGGTAAAATGAAACAATGAATGGTGTTTCATTCCACAGAGGCTGTGGTAGCCCAGTGCTCAGGGTATCGGATCATGGCAGCCATGTCGTAAGTTCGAGCCTAGTACCACTAAAGACCCACCGTGTAGGGGAGATGCACGTTAAATCTGTCGAGATCCCGTTGGTGTGATGTGGTACTTTGGAGAGGGGGATTCCTGCTCAGGTGTCGTCTCGTCACTTGACCATGGTTCAAAATTACGAGGTCCGTCACCAAAAGCCCTCGTGTAGATGAACAATGCGACGTTAATATTCACTCACTCACCCCAGGATCGATGACAATACAATGATTTAATAATTTTGTTCCATTGCCCTGATCAGGATGATCAGGATTAATGATTCCCATTTTCAGATCCTATCCCGCATCTGGCGACTAATTTCGGATCCCATTTCCAGATTTGGTATATAAAAGCAGTAGAACGTCGTTTATCCGAATCAATTGGGACCGGACATTGTTCGGATAACCAAAAACCGAATGCGATCCATGCAGTATATGATACTGGACACTATACGAATATTGAAAATCATCTCATGCACGAAGCGTTCTTGAAGAAAAAGCAAAATAAGTGCAAAATGTCGCAATTGTGGAAAATAATCATTTATATTTCGCTGTACCATTGTACACCTTCGTTTTTTCAATGCAAGGTCTTTGATTCTTTTGAGCAGCAGTTGTTGAGTAGGACAGCACTCTGATTGTTGTTCGTACCACTCCATAGCAGCAAGCGTATCAGCATTTGATGGACCCTTGCTACTTTCGTTTTTGTCCTCGTCTTCATCGCTTTCATTGTCGACAGGGTCGGATTTTTCGTGCACGGAAGTCACAATCTCGTCATCATTCAGCATGTTTATCAAATCACACAACTCTGAAATTCCCCCAATATCCCTTACCTTAGGTGTTCCCAACTCTTTTGGCCTCACAGGAAACAATTGTTGAGCAATGCACTGCTCGAAAACGTATCTTGACTTTTGTCCGGATATTTGACGCTCCGGATAATAAACGTTCAGATAAACGACGTTCTACTGTAGTTGGATTAACTTCCAGAGTGTTTTTTAGTTTTTTTAACTGTAACTTATTTGCCAAAGATTTTATTTAAATAGTTTCTTCTTGTAATAACTATCTTAATATAATTTTGTATGTATATTCGAATTCAACTGACACTAAATTTCAAAAAATGATTTTCATTTATGCGATTTTCCAGTATCATAGTTCACAACGTAGTCGATCACAATTAGTGCGAATTAACTTTGCTCTTTAACAGGTGTTTTGGAATGTATTTACTATATTCCTCTGCTGAGAATTGAAGGAAAGTCTTCCAACGGAATTTTCTTCTCTCGAATGAGAAGTTGATTTTCCTGAATAAATAAGAGAAAAGTAATCTCATTGTTTCATGTTAATCGAATTGCTCTTGAGAGGATTTCTGAATTTCGCCGTAATATTCTTCCCCTGAAGGCTACGTGAGATTTTTTTATCTCCCCATAAAGTTCATGTCACTTCACTTTTGGATTTTTGATTATGCAGTTTACTGTACATATTTCATTTTTCGTTGTGCATATTCGATTGAATATTGTACATAGTTGATGTATTTGGTGTTGCAGTTTGTGGAAATAATTAATTTTACTTTTAGAAAAGAAATCTGGTCTAACAAAACATGTTTTTTTAAATATTCAAAAATTATGTTTATTATTCTTTTAAATATACTTTTATATTTAGTAAAGCAATATTATACAAATTTAATAAAACTAACAAAATATTTTTTGTTTGAATCCATTTGATATACAGTAGAACGTCGTTTATCCGAATCAATTGAAACCGGACAACGTTCGGATACACGATTGCTCGGATAACTGAAAACCGAATGCGATTCATGCAGTATATGAAATTTTATTTTAGTATTTTTTTTATATTTAGTATTTAGTATATTTTTTTTTTTGAGTAACGGATCAAAAATTAATTATAAGAATACATTTTATGGGAAATTTGAGCCTGATGATTTTTGATAGTTTCGTTTATATTTGATCGCAAAAATAACAATGCCACTCTCCTTTGGTCATCTACATTTAAAAGTCTCAATTTTATTTATTTGTTAATGCTGAAAATTAGAATTCACTCAAATAAGATGAAGTAAATTGTAACAATATTTTAAAGTTTTTTTTTGTTGCTGTTATATGAGATACAGTAGAACGTCGTGTATCCGAATCAATTGGGACGGGACTCTGTTCGGATAAGCGATTGTTCGGATAACCGAATGCTATCCATGAAACTGGACACTATACGAATATTGAAAATCGTCACATGTGGGAAACGTGCTTGAAGAAAAAGTAAAATAGGTGCAAAATGTCGTAATTTTACCTTTATTGTGGAAAATATTCTTATTTTTCGCTGTACCATTGTGCACCTTCGTTTTTTCTCTACAAGGTTTCTGATTCTCTTGAGCAGCAGTAGTTGAGTAGGACAGCACTCTGATTACTGTTCGTACCACTTCATAGCTATCTCTAACGCAGGAAACGCGTCAGCATTTGATGGACCCTTGCTACTTTCGTTGTTGTTGTTGTCCTCGTCTTCATCCGTTTTATTATCGACAGGGTCGAATTTTTCTTGCACGGAAGTCACAATCTCGTCATCATTTAGCATGTTTATCAAATCACACAACTGAAATTCCCGAAATATCCCTTACCTTAGGCTTTCCCGTCACTTTTGGCCTCACTCGAAACAAATGTTGAACATTGCACTATTCGAAAACGTATCCGGAGTTTGGTCCGGATATTTGACGCTCCGGACAATAAACGTTCGGATAAACGACGGTTTACTGAAATGTTGTTATTTGCAATTCATTAAAATCTTTTTCAGGGTTCGTAAGTGGTTTATTCGGTTTAGTTATGCAAGAGAAATCCTAATAAGATTTGTGTTAAAAACTGATGTGTCTTAAATCCATTTCTAAAACGGCAGAGTGGTGGACAAATATTTTTTTCTGTTATAGCATTTTTTTTTTCAAATTTTGATTGCTGATACAACTTTATTTAATTTTTAGTATACCGCATTTACTCGAATTTAAGTCACACTATTTTTCCAGTGGTAATGGTACTGAAAATCGGGTGCGGCGTAGAATCGAAGACAAAACATTGATTCTGAATATTGAGTTTCCACCCCTTTCAAAAGGAAAAATGTACCCGTCCATTTTGGCCACTTGCGTCAATAACTTATCCCATTCCGCAATTTATCTCCAGTATTCAGTCTATCTTAAATGTCATTGTCTGCTTGTATTTAAGAATATTTTTTTTTGTATACCCTTTTTTCAATAACCTAAATATTAAAGATATCGGTAATAGCAACAAGATCAGTAACTATGACGCAAGTATAAAAAGGGAATTCACTTTATATGGGTGAAAAACGGAAACAGCGGCCCCTGAAAATTTGACACGGATGAAACAAATATACGTCGATGGCGTAAACAAAATATAGTTCTTCCTTGAAAATCCTCAACGATCTTTAATAATTCTTTTACATTCATCTATTCATTATTTTATGAAAAATATGTTGCACACGGAAGACGACATGGTGTGAGAAAATGGCTATCCCAGCACCAATTCTGAAGTCAGTGACATTGGGTGTGACAAATCATTTACGAAACTAGATACTTGACAGTTACAGAAATGATGGGTTCATGTATGTATTTGAAAGTTTTTAATATTGGTAAATTAAATGAATTAACAACTTCTTGTTATTTCTCATTGAAATAACAAGAAGTTATTTTAAATGGCATGGCCATTTTCTTATGTATCATATACCGATGAACCTTTTACACAATTTTTCATTTTTTCTCAAAAACGTGTAGATAATTCGAGGTGTAGCTTAGAACCGATGACAAAATTTTTTCATAAAAACACTTTGACAATTTGGGGTGCGGCTTAGAATCTAATAAATACGGTAATTTATGCTAATTGTTCTGTAAAACCCCCTAATAATCCAGTTAATCGGAAGCACAAAAGATGCTGATCAAAGAGTGTATCCACTTGGGTAACATATCCCATAGCATTAAAAATAGTGCGCTTATCGAACATTAAGCTTCAGAGGTCGGTTTAAATAAAGGTTTCTACAGAAGAAACAAAAATATGACATTTCCCAATGTGAGGGAGTGGTAGAATGTGGGGAAACTGTTCTTGAATGGATTATTTTTAAGAACAGTCAAGCATTATATCTCCAAACGTTCCAGCCTTGTGTATAATTACTACTATGCTGTAACAATAATAAAAGCAAATAAGAAACATTTGTCATTACACAAAGATAATGCACTAGAACATAAATAATTATTTCCGCCAGGACTGGAATCCAATGGAAGCATTTCTCTTTTCGATTTATCTTTAATGTCAGAGAAAATGAGATCGTGCATAAATTAAGCTGACTCATTCACTTTCTGTTTCGGTGAATGTATCTTTAAACGTTTAGCAATTTTTTTCCCTTGTAAATTATTAATAATCCTTTCTTAATGGGTATAGCTACTGACAAACTTTTTAAGAGATGTTTCCTTCAAAGCGAACAGATTATTAGACTTAAGTTATAATGCTTTTATGGTCTTTGATTTGATTACAGAAACACTTTCTGGGCCTAGATTACGTCTCCTGTGATCGGATTAACATGTTGTTTGATACATCCGATATCAAATAAGCTATAATCTTTGCAATCACTTTGCTTTGTGTTTAATTTATTTCATTACATTCTTTTCATCATGTTTTCGTAAATATGAATCGTATATTATTTATAAAATAAAATATTTCAAAGAATACAGGGTGATTATAATTAAAGTTCCCCTTTCAAAAGGCTGTAAAAAAAGAACCACTGGTCAAAAGGACTTCACATTTGAACCGAATATTCTTGACGGAAAGAAACATTGTTGCTTTGTCACAACGTCGTCGAGGTTGTTGGTGTTTGCGGGTTCGAGTAAAGATCTTTCATAACGAGTTAAAATTCCAATTTATTATTTCTCTCTCTCTTTATTTTCTACCTCTCTTTTTCTCTCTTTATATATAATCACTATCTTTCTTTCTCTATTATCTCTCTATATGTATAATAACTATCTCTCTTTCTCTCTACATATAATCACTCACTCTCTCTCTGTTTCTCTCCTCTCTCTGTCTCTCTCCTCTCTATATATAATCTCTCTCCTCTCTCTATATAAAATCACTCTCTCTGTCTCTTCTCTCTATATATAAAATCACTATCTCTCTCCTCTCTCTATATAAAATCACTCACTCATCTCTCTATATAAAATCACTATCTCTCTCTATATATATAAACTCACTATCTCTATCTATATATATAAACTCACTATCTCTCTCTATATATATAAACTCACTATCTCTCTCTGTCCCTCTCCTCTCTATATATAATCACTATCTCTCCTCTCTCTATATATAAATCACTATATCTCTTCTCTCTATATATAAAATCACTATCTTTCTGTCTCTCTCCTCTATATATAATCTCTCTCTCCTCTCTCTGTCTCACTTTCTCTCTAACTCTCTGTCTCCCCTTTCTGTCTCCTCTCTCTCCTCTCTCTAACTCTATCTCCCCTTTCTCTAACTTAAATTAAACACCTCTGGGTAAGAAATTCATAACACTACTAATTATAAGAGCAATCACACGACTAAAGGATACTTAATATATTATAATCTAATTCACTTACTGTAGGTCACGCTTTGGACTTCTACGATATATTTCACCTTAATTCCTTTATTTGCTGCATGATCTCCAGTCGTTATCATCAATCTCAATCTTATAACTTATTAACCAATTAGCAATAATTGACCTTCCAGAAACTATTCGTCGACTAACTATGGATGGACTCTCGACTAACTCTCAACTAAATTCGGGTACCTAAAAGTCCACGTTTAAATAGAAGCGCTCATTTGCATAAAGACGTAAATATACGTCCGGGAAAATTAACGCTTTGGCTGAGCAAGACGCATATATACGACGTCAGCACTTAACCCTTTATCTACCGCATTATGATTTACTGCAGTTTTTTTCCTGCAATATTTTTTTGAATCGCTGCATTTAAATTTAAGGGATATACATAAACAAAACACTCGAGTTTGGAAAATTTAATCCGTTAGAGCTAATTAATTAACGATATTCAACTGTAAAATGAATTATACACACTGTTCACTTAAAATAAATTGTCAAATCTTTTTCTAAGATCTTCATTAACATACAGAAAAAAAATAAGACACTTACTTTTTGACATTAACTACTTTTTCGGAACAAAAATGACAATCTTCACAATCGGATCAAAATATCAGCGAAAAACACAGTTTCTACTATAAAACTATTAGCCTTCCCCGATAAAATACTCATCATAGAACCCGTGCTGCCATATATCTTAAAAGAGTGGATTTAAAAGAATATTCCTGTTAAGTATCGTCAGAGTATTCGTAAAAATGGCTATTCTACGTAATTTTAAAGTGAGTGGTACTTATAAGTACCGTCGGTAGATAAAGGGTTAAAATTTTTGGTGATGTAAGCATATTATTTATCTTTTTATAAGTTTGAATGTTTATATATTTGTTTGGGACTTACACAAAACCCCCGCCGTTGATCGTATCGTACCAACATTTTGCAGCTAGCTTCGCTGATGTTTCCAAAGGAGCTGTAATCCCTTTGTTTAAGGAAGGGTTTATGTGTGTATGTATAAAAAGTAACCAAATATCGCGATACATATTGCCAAACTGAATAACCTGTCCCACTTATGCTTTGAAAAAGATTACTGCATTTAGAGACGTCTTTTGAGCTTCTATTAGGCCAATAGACTTATAATTTGGCAGTCATGTTTGTTTTGCTTAGAGATTCGCTACGTATGGCTTTTCGAAAATCGACTTTCAAGGGGGTAGGACAAAACGCAAAAACTCCTATTTTTTTGAACTAATAGACATATGAACTTGAAATTTGGCAAGCGTGTTTCTTTAGTGGAGTAGAAATTCCCTAAGAATGGGTGTCACCGAAATAGACTTACAAAGAATTTGTGAGGCTTAAAAGATATTTCGTTTCAGGAATTCAAGCTCTTTTTAAATCAAAAGGCCTAAAAGATGTTTTTGATAACAATCGAAAGCATAGTGCAGAACTTCTCAAACTTTGGGACGTGAGTATATCGAAAAGATGAAAATTAAAGATAATTTTAAAAAAGTATTAATTTGCTGAAATGAAGCAAAACAAAATACATTTAGACATAATCAAAAATAAAATACAAGTTTACAAAGATATAATACATCTACAAGTTTACAATATAAATACATCTGTACTATTCAATGTATTTGATAATTAATTTCTCAATACTAAACTAAAAACAAGTTTAATAATTACTAGTGACTTACATGGGCTTGTTTTATATACAAAATTGAATGCTTATCTTGATATTCTTTTACAGTCGTATTGTAGCTTTAGCGTCAAAGTTCATTATTCAACTCAATACATTGTTATTGTATGGAGGGGGCAGCGATGAAAATTATAATTAAAAACAGGGTCCGCAAATGTTGAAAGTTTGAGAAGCACTGGCATAGTGCTGATATTTGATATCAATAATTTAAAAAACATAAATTATCATGCATTAGTACAGCGTTTTTCAAACTGTGGCGCACTCTCCCGCCTTGGGGGTGTGATAATCTACGGGGGGGGGGTGCAAACATATTGAAAAGTAGAAAACCAAAGATTATTTTTAAAAAATACTAATTTGCTGAAAGTAAATAGACACAATACATTCTGACATAATAAAAAATAAAATACACATTTACACTGATATAATACACTTATAAATGTGAGTACTCTCTGCACAGTGTATTTAATAGTTCATTTTTCACACACAGTACTAAATTAAGAACAAATTGAATAATTTACAGTGACCCCAAGGCCTTGTTATATATAAAATTATTACAAAAATTGACACTTGTGATAACGGTCGGTTCCTGCTTACATTCTGAACCCCCTTGTCTACCTGGAAACCCGGCTAGGTGTGTGGGAGAAACGGAATGATCCCACAGACATGATTCCAATCTAATTAATTTGTTTCCAAATATCAATCACACACAATATCAATCTAATGGAAGTAGGTGATTAAATAATAGAGTGCGGAGGTGAGATTCTATAACACGGGACTGCTGGACACGGGGATACTGCTACAGACCCTTAACTGAATCTAAGGTAGCTTAAATACACTCAAATACAACTACGGCGCACACTAATAAGCTAACTTCTACTTAATAAAGCTCACAATACCTGTACTTTTTATGCATCGGATCCTACACTAGAAACTTGCAGGTGATCGCTCTCGACTTGATCAATGTCGTTGGATTCACTCTCTGCAATCTTTTTCCTGGACAACACCAGACCCCCAACTAAAATTTCACTCTCTTTCAATCTTCAACTAACAGCTAACGCGCAGACTCTATGTTAACTCCTACTTGCCAACTCCTAAACTCTCGAAAACAGAATTTATATAATATACTTCATTTACATAATCACGCTTCCTTACTCGGTGGAAGTTGGTTGAAATAAATATTTTCCTAAAAGAGTCATGAAGAGATTAGTAGAGCTGCGTATAGATCAGTCACACACTTATCTTGATAATTTATACGGTTTATAATTAATCCCTTATCTGCCGATTAAAAGTTACGCGATTCACTCCCCAATGCCACCATTTTCAACGTAGGCATACGTATGTGGTGTATTGGGGGTGGGGAAGGAATAAAGAATTAAAAAAAATCTGAAGTAAGTAAATCCTTCGCAAACATTGTCAAGGTCCTTTTATTGCATTCCAAAGCCTTCGGAATAATTTTATGTGGACAGCATTGCACTAAAAAGATCTTACTTTGGGCAGACTTACATATACGTCCAGGGAAAATAATGCTTTGGCTGAGTGAGACGTTTATATACGCCGATGTCACTAAAGAGGTTTGAGCCGTATTGTAGGTTTAACATCAAAGTATAGTATTATCGAATTCGATATATTGTTATTCTACGGAAGGGGGCGCGGTAAAAATTAGGATTAAATGTTGGGGCGCAAATATTGAAAGTTTGAGAAGCACTGCATTATCATGAAATTCCTTTGCGAAACGAGTGAATAACAGCTAGTATGTTAATAATATTGTTTGCTTTTATGTGTAGTAATTGTTCCTGTTACTGTAAAGATGTTCCAGAAAAAGAATAATAAATAAATGGTGTGTAGTTCTAAATTCCTATATTATTACGACCACTGATAATTAATTTAGGATCGCGTTTAAAATTGTTATCCACAGTTGATGTTTTTATATTATTTAAATTCAATATTTACATACTATTTGTATTACGTTAAAAATAAGAATTTTGGTTTGTTGAATATACCCACACCATTCGACTTGTGTTCTGCTTAAGTTTCCGAACCAGTTAATTCAACTTTTACTCCTACATGCTTTGATTCACTGAATTCCTTTGCATAATACCTTAACGATTCGTAGAAGAAGGAAACATCTAAATATCACCCTCAAAAAGCTGTGATTCGATTATATCTCCTCAAGAACTTTTACGAGATAAAAGTACAAGAGGGAAAATAAACAAAAAGTATCTTAGATCTGATTACTGCGGCAATAAATGGAAAATAAAACTACCCAAGCCACCACATTTATTCGTACTGTTAGGTGCATAGTAAGGAATTTGTAATTTGCGATATTTCATCCAAGGGAGACACTAGGTATAGAATTCAGTTATACTTAATAAATAATTGCATTTATTCGTACATACGTTGGAGAAAGTAGCTATATCTTTGAAAAGGTTTCTGCTACCCGTTTTTAGCCTGTTATCAGAAATTAAGTGATTTTGTATTATTTATGACAAATATCAACTGTACTTTAGTAATATGCATTTAGTACACAATTATTCGAATTTTGTCATTAACAAAATCTTTACTTTCTTCTGTTTCTTGTACCCTAAACATACGAAATACGAAGTGTTATCCCATATTTCTCACACTTGGTATGTGGCCGCGGTAGCCGAGTGGTCATGGTATCGGATCGTGGCTGGCATGTCACGAGTTCAAGCCCAGTACCATCAAAGACCGGCCACGTAGGGGAGCGATGCACGTTAAATCTGTCTAGTGCTCAAACGTCCTCCCGTTGGTGTGGTGTGGCAGTTAGGAGAAGGGGGTGCCAGCTTATGTGTCGTCCTCATCACTTGATCATGGTTCAAAATTTCGAGGTCCATCGCCAAAAGCCCTCGTGTAGCTAATAGAGTGCAACCTTAATATTCACTCACTCACTAGAAGCTACATCGAATAGTATTTATTTTTGGTTTATAGTTCTTTAAAGAAAAAATAATTCTTCCAAAATCACAGTGATAGTTTCCGTGAAACAAACTGTAGTGTTTTAACAATTTTAACGGGGTATTTTTTCCATTTTTAATTAAGAAACTTAGATATATTTTTTTTACTAAAATAGGTTTAAAAATATAACTGGGAGATAACTCAAAAAAATACTTGAACTCCTCCCGTTGGTGTGATGTGGCAGTTAGGAGAGAGGGTGCCACCTCAGATGTCATCCTCGTCACTTGACCATGGTTGAAAATTACGAGGTCCGTCGCCAAAAGCCCTCGTGTAGCTGAACAGTGCGACGTTAATATTCACTCACCCATTCACATTTGGTGTGAGTGCGGGAGTGATTTATTAACGTCGCAAATCAGCTACTGGAGGGCTTTTCTCGTAATTTTGAATCATGGTTAAGTAACGAGGACGACACCTGAGCTAGAACCCACCTCTCCTAAATTCCACATCACAGCACCCCTCAGGGCGCTTACCTTCTTTAGCTGAGTACGGGTGTCACAATCCCGAGGTGCCCTAGTGATCTTTTCCTTTTCCCACGGGGTTTACTGTCTTTGGTAAACATGGGCTTCACGGACCCGGTGTACCCTAGTGATCCTTCTCTATTTTCGACCCTCTTTCTTGTCATTCAATTCATTCTTTCTCTCTTCCCGTCTAGACCAGATATTAAAACAAATGTTTGGCGCAGTATAGCCGAAATCGGCTCATGACACACCGCACACTTGGCGTGATGTGAAAACTTGGAAAGTGGATGTGCTGTGTGTCTCATAGGTGTCGTCCTCGCTACTTGTCCGTAGTTTAAGAGAACCAGGACATGTTTGAAAGTGTAAAATGCCAAAATTAAGACCCTTTGTTTATGAGACATATATCTTTTAAAATTTCCAATAGAGCTTGGATATTTTACGTTCTTAATAAAGATAATTTAATTATTCTGTAGAACTACAAAAATAACTTTTTAGCTCAAAAGTTGTTTTTTTTCCTACTTAATTTTGATAATACACATAATTTTTGTGAGAAACCATAATACATACTTTTATAAAAAACGGTACCTAAACATAAGTATATTTTTTTATGCAAAATATTTTTACACATATATAAAATAATACACAAAAGACAGTGAACCTATTATTTTTAGTGAAAATTTAGTATAGTTTCTTTAAAAAAATCATAAAACTTTGAAATTTGGAAAATTTTTATTTTTCTGCTTTTTTTTTTATGCATAAAACCATTTTTAAAAATTTAGGCACTATTTTAATAGAAAACAATTAGGTTCACTATATACATAGGCATCTTGTATAGAAGTATTAAAAATTTGGAATCTATAGTGCAATAGTTTTTTTAAAAAATGTACCTAAATGCAAAAAATATGCTTTTGAGAAAAAGTGAAAAAACTAAGGGTCAAAAGGGGCGTGATCATTTGCTTACATTTTTATTTTTCATATTTTAGGGCTATTTTATCAACAAACATATAAGTATTATGCATTTTTAGGTTCAGAAAAATATGCACTATTTTTTGGAACTAAAATTAAAAAATCGATTCTTTGAAAGTATATGATGTCCTGGTTCCCTTAAAATCACGAGATCCGTAGCCAATAGTCCTCGTGTTGCTATGGAGTTCAATGTAAATTAAAATCAAATGAAAAACAAAGAAAGATAAATTCAATATTCAATTACATGGATCACTAGATTAATCATTTTAGATTGCTTAAACATTTTTTAAATCAACAAAATAAATTCAAATAGTGCAGCTTCCCATGTTTACTAAGATGATGCATATACGGCTGCAATTATAAACTTTGACATTGGAATGCACAAGTTTAATTAAATTAATTTTACTTCTAAAGACTTTGAGGAAAAAATTGTTGTTTATTTAATTCTTCGAACAAGGCAAATGCATGTTTTTGACGTGGTGTATGAATGTTATTAATTCATCAAAGAAAACAAAACAAAAATAAATAAACTGCAATGAATAAACGCGCAGTTAAAATAAATCCCAGAAAATAAAATGGACGGTAAATGTCAACATCTTATTCAAATTCTTGTCCGTTAAACGCATAATCGGAAAATAATTATTTGTGAGCAGGAGCACGGAAAAAATGGAATGAAATTATTTCTTTACTTTCTTTAAAGGTCCCTTCATTAATTCTTGTTCGTTTGAGTTCCAGGAATGAAGATTTAAAAAAAATTAAAAGTTGTAATTTGTCAAATGATTGGAAAGGATTTCTATTTTTTTTAAAAATGAAATATATTAGATTTGAAAGGTTATGAAGACTTGAATAATTAAATACTCCTGTTGAACTTATTGGGATAGATATTTGCTGACAACTTAAAGTCATTTTGGAAATTCGGTTTATAAAACATGATAGTTATAAAACCATTTGGAAATTCAAGAGTCAAGGTATAGAGTCAATTATTCCATATATCGGAGCTCAAACAAGACACAAATTTTTTTGTACTTAGAATTTCGAAATTCTATAAAAAGCATCTACAAAAATATCTATCTTTAGAAACTACACACTTCATATTCAACTTCACTGTATATTTTACGAATTCCAACAATGAAGAAATGCTACAGAAGCATGTACAAACTTATTGAAAGTGTTTGTTGAAGGTACAGTTTCTGATAGAACATGCAGAAGATGGATCGAAAAGTTACAAGTGGAGGATTTTGACTTTTCAGATGACCTACTATATCCTACTACAAAATCCCTTTTGGACAACATAGAGCAGGGGTGGGCAGACATTTCCAGGGTACTGGCTACTACTAATTTTTTCATGGTGTTGCGGTCCATCTAAAGGCGTAGGTGAAGTGAGCTAAAATAAAGTATACAATACAGTCGGACCTCCCTTTTACGAACCTTTATTTTAGGAATTTCTCTATTTCGCAAACATTTTACGATTTTCTTCGTAAAAAAGCATCCAAATAGAGTAAATTTTCCATTCAACGAAAGTTTCTCTTATGATTAGATTTTTTTTCTTCATATTTTTTAAAATACCATATTTACTCGAATCTAAGCCGCATTTTTTACTTTATGTTAATGCTACTGTAAATCGGGCGCGGCTTAAATCGAAGGAGGGGGGGGGATGTGTTGGATGTGGTATTTAGAGCAATTGCACCTTCATGCATGTATTTAAAAGTTTTAATACTAATAAAATAACTAATTATTCCCTTTTTATTAGTTTTCCTTTTAAATTTATTTTAATTTCGTAAAATTAGAAATCGATAAACCATTTTATACAATTTTTCAATTTTCACAAAATTTTGTTGAGAATTTGGGGCGCGGCCTAGATTCGAATAAATACGGCATTTCTAGACCTTTCGTATGATGGATTGATTATTAGGTTTTAGTGAAGGTGGTCACCCCAAAATGTCTTATTGGTCCACCGGTAGATCGCGATCCACTTTATGCCCACCCCGGACATAGAGGATAGGCTTGGTTCAGCTAAAACAAAACATTTCGGACCATATTCAGAAACTAGAATTGGTATGGAAATATTCGAAAAGAGTGCCACCTAAGTTAATTGAGAAAAACTTAAATGACCATGCCGTCATATGCCAGCGTTTCTCAAACTGTGGGGGGGCGTGATTACTCTACAAGGGAGGCGCATGCATCCTGAAATGTCGAAAACAAAAAATTATTTTTAAAAAATTATTAATTTACTGAAAGTAAGCAAGCAAAGTACATTCTGACTTAATAAAATATAAAATACACATTTACACTTATATAATAAACTTATAAATGTATCAGTACTGCACAATGCATTTTACAATTAATTTAACAATACTAAGATAAGAACAAATTAAATAATTACCAAAGGCCCCATGAGCTTCTCATATATAAAATTATATACAAAAATTAACATCTATCTTGATAATTTGTACGGTTTATAACTAATCCTTGAACTACCGATTACAAGGTACAGTAGAACGTCGTTTATCCGAATCAATTGGGATCCGACACTGTTCGGATACGCGATTGTTCGGATAACCGAAAACCGATGCGATCCATGCAGTATATAATACTGTACACTATACAAATATTGAAAATCATTACCTGTGGGAAACGTGCTTGAAGAAAAAGCCAAATAGGTGCAAAACGTAGCAGTTTTACCTTGACTGCGGATAATAATCACTTATTTTTCGCTGTATTGTTATACACCTTCGTTTTTTCACTGCAAAGTCTCTGATTCTCTTCAGCAGCAGTAGTTGCGTAGGACAGCACTCTGATTGTTGTTCGTACCACTCCATAGCTGTCTGCATTTGATGTACCCTTGCTACTTTCGTTGTTGCTGTTGTTGCCCTCGTCTTCATCCGTTTCATCGTCGACAGGGTCGGTTTCTTCTTGCATGGAAGTCACTATTTCATCATTGTTTAGCATTTGAAATCCACAGTCTTCTGCATTGCATGCTAACCAGGTTTTTTCATCAATAAAACTCAACAAAACAGCACGCATACACCCCCTCACTTGGAAAGAAATTAACCTAATATTCCACGCAGATGTTTACCAAATCACACAACTGAAATTCCCCAAATATCCCACACCTTGGGTTTTCCCGTCACTTTTGGCCTCACAGGAAACAAATGTTGAGCATTGCACTGTTTGAAAACGTATCCGGATTTTGGTTCAGATATTTGACGCTCCGGATAGTAAACGTTCGGATAAACGACGTTCTACTGTACGTAATTCGCTCTCCAATGCAACCGTTTTTCACTTAGATGCGCGTATGTGATGTATGGGGGATCACCCTCCACTTCTCTCTTGCTTCTGTCTTTACAAAGTTTTCTGCTGGGCAAAAAAATCAAAAACGAAGAAGATATCAGACAAGAACTGGTCCAGTTTTTCGCCTGCGGGAAGATAGAACTCGTGACCTTTGGTTCCGTAAGCACGTAACATACCACTAGAATAAATGATCACTTCAATCCGGAGGCTGTTACTGGCTTATTTAGGCTTAAGACGATTTTATATGTATAGTCTAATTCAACTGTGAGTAAATATTAAAAATAATAATAAATTATTCATTTATAGCCTTTTACAAAAGCACGCTTCCAAACATAGCCGCCTTAAGTATGATTTCTAGAATTCTTTTTCTTTCTATTTGAAAGAAATCGCTTTGTAGATTTTAAGTACTGAACTTTTTATTTTTGTCTTCCGCCTCAGGTAATAAGACTTTTAAAAAAATGTGTCTATTCCTTATCTTCAGTAAAGGAATATAAGAAACTATTTTCAAGATTTTCCCCAAAAGGTTTTTTAGGGTTTTTATATTCACCTTTCAAAAGAATGTCTTTTGTTAAAAAGAAAAAACGGAATTCTATTTTTTTTTAAAATTATTTCTCATTTTGATGTAAAAGCTTCAAAATGCTCGTTGGAGATGCGTTGAAAAATGTTTTTTATTCAACGCATCTCCTACGAAAAAAAATTATAGTAAAATGAAAGAAATCGACAGATATTTTAAAATCAAAGTAGAACTTTACAGACTGTTTAATTTTATTCTTATTTCTTTCTTTTATTTATTATTTCTCTTCGAAAGAGTGATTCTTTCGGATTCCGTACGCATTATTTGCGCGTTAAGGATATTTTTTTTCCTAAAAAATTTACCGGTCATTGGTTCTTTTATTAAATAAGCTACTTAAAAAAGAGATAGAATTTAGGGTTTCTTGCATTTTTTTCGGAAGTGAATTTAATAACCATTTTTATTATACATAAATAAAAAGGGGAAGATAATTAATGCATTTTTTTTTATTTAGCGATGATCTCAAACTTAAAAGAATTCTCTAATCATGTTCTAAAGCTCTATGTACATAGACAGGTTGTTTTAAAGTAAAGAAAAATTGATTGAAAATAAAGGCATATAAAATGGTGAATGTGTCTTCATTTATTTAAATATTCATTTTTATGTACTTTGTGAGTGCACACGCGTGTGCGTAAGAACTTAATATTTACTTATAATTCTATAATGTTATATATATTTTTATATAAATCATAATAACGAATACCCTATTTTGAAATACTATTTTTATTTCATTTTGCTTTAAAAGGATTAAAATCTATATTTTGATAAATTTGTTCGTGGATTCTAGTTAAAATATTATATACCTTGAAGTTTTTGACAGGTTTATTCGAGATTCCTAAAAAATATCTTAAATGCTTACACGGGCCTCGCTGAGCGATTGAAACTTTTCCCTAAAAATTACTAATGTTTCCCTTCAATTGAATATGTTTTTTTTTGTCTATTACATCTTCTCCTGTTTTTCCATATGATCAGTGGCGCACACAGGGGGGGGGGAGTCCTAGGAGTCCGGACTCCCCCCCCCCCAAAGCCCTTGATTTTTTTTCGATTGATGATAATCCTATATATGTATAGCGTAAAATTTAGTTAAGTACTTGTAATTTAACAATACATTTTATTAATTACTGCTAATTATTAATTAAACAATTTATTTTTTACTGTTTTATGTTAACAAAATGGACAAAATCAGAAGAATCAGTTGGTATTGTCTTGTTGTCTTAAGGTATGATACATATTGGGGGACTTTCGACCATGAACTCCCTCCCCCTTGAAAATTTTTGTGTGTGCTACTGCTTATGATTAAATGCAAAAAAGGGATAATATTGGGGTTGCTTGTCTGGCACTTGAACAGATTAGAGGTACAATTCTATGATCTGATGTTATTATTACCTAAATAAATAATAATTTACTTAGTATTCAAACTTTTTAATTGCCAAAACAGCAAATGAATTCCCAAACTGAAAATACATATCTACGTTACTTATATATACATATTCAATAATATCTACAAATAAGTATTTTGACACCTATGTAAATGAGAACATCTGAGGTCCTGATCTACGTCACGCCTTCTGTACTTTATCTTGTAGGAAAAAGCATTATGGCATTAATCGTATGCAAGATGCCACGAAATTCAGAGCAGTCTGATTTCGAGAAGGGAAAACCATTGTTTCGATAAATACCATCCGCAAGGAAGCGCGTTTTCTTTGTTTCCATGAGTTTTAAGTTAAAATATTAAAAGTAAAATTAAAATCTCTCTCTATGTATATGAGTACAGTAGAACGTCGTTTATCCGAATCAATTGGGACCGGACACCGTTCGGATACGTGATTGTTCGGATAACCGAAAACCGAATGCAATCACTTAGTTTTCGCTGTACCATTGAACACCTTCGTTTTTTTTTTTTTTTTTTTTTTGCTGCATGTCTCTGATTCTCTTCAGCTGCAGTAGTTGAATAGGACAACACTCTGATTGTTGTTCGTACCACTCCGTAGCTGTCTCTAACGCATGAAACGCGTCAGCATTTGATGGACCCTTGCTACTTTCATTGTTGTTGTCTTTGTCTTCATCCGTTTCATCGTCGACAGGGTCTGATTCTACTTGCACGGAAGTCACAATCTCTTCATCATTTAGCATTTGAAATCCACAGTCTTCTGCATCATACGCCATCCAGGTCTCTACATCAACAAAAGTCAACGAAAAAGCACTTATACACCCCCTCACTTGGAAACAAACTGACCTTACATTCCCCGCATATATTTACCAAATCACACAACTGAAATTCCTCAAATATCCTCACCTTGGGTTTTCCCGTCACTTTTGGCCTCACGCGAAACAATTGTTGAGTTTTGCACTGTTCGAAAATGTATCCGAACTTTGGTCCGGTTATTTGACGCTCCGGATAATAAACGTTCGGATAAACAATGACGTTCTACTGTAAAGTTAAAATTTATCTACATCTAAACGAAACTCCCAGGGCTCCCACGCTCCAATGTCATCGCACCTTATGAGCAGATACTGAGTGTGCTGCAAACATGATAGTTTTCTGACTAATGGGGTCCGAGATGGGGTTGTACGGTTTTGCAGGTTCGACCTCGCAATATGTGTTATCTCGGGTTTCAGTCATGTGAGGGTGTGGAGATATTGCCTGACGTTCAGTATGACCCTCAGCAACCCATTGAATTAATATTCGCAGGGCAGTAGTTGGATTTTGACCAGTGCGTAATGCGGTATAATGGAACAATAATCCAAACTCTCTCGATAGGCAACAATCCTGTCTCTATCGAATTCCGAGATTTGCTGATAAGAATTTCTTCTTATTTGAAGCATAACATAATATTCTGAGAACGCACTTTCCGAATGAGAAATCCAGTACGCAAATTGTCTTTAATGTAGTGCTTCAGATGTCATTTCTCCCTCCTGCGTCGTCTAAATGCGCTGAGATACTAATCACCAGCATATACCAACCTCTTCCTTTCACGGGATGGATTTTGACGTTCGTCAGATCATTTTTTCCTGGTGTTGCAATATTAATGTCCAGCTGTGAGCATCTGTTCAAATCATTGCTAGAAACATGCGGCCTTGAAAAATAACTATTTTAACTCATTCACTGCCAACAACGAGATATCTCGTAATAAGCGTGTGTATCAAAACTGCCGGCTACGAGATATCTCATAGTTTGGCTGCAATTTTAGATTGATTATATATCTCCATTTGGGTTAGGAATTATTAGAAAGGATAAATGAAAAATTTACATAGTGCAAAAAGCATATTAAATATCAATTTTTATTACTAAAATTATAACGTAGAGGATTAAATTATAGCATAATTATATATACACTCAAGAGCCAAAACATTATGACCACCCCTACATTTTGTAATGAACTCGCCTGGATGACGTGAAAGGCACGTGATCAGGTGGAAGTGGTATTTAACTGCTGCTGGAGAGTCTGAAGAATCATTCTTTCATTTACTTCTGTGTGTGATGGGAAAGGCTGCGGATCTAAGCGACTTTGATAGAGGGCAGATTGTAATTGCTGGAAGGCTCGGAACAAGTATTTCCGAAACTGCATGACTCGTGGGTTGTTCGCAATCTATAGTTGTTAGTACTTATGCAAAGTAGATGAATGATGGTGAAACCAGCAGTGGACGGCATGGTGTTGGACGTCCACACGCTATCAAAGAAAAAGGTCGTCGGAGACAGTCTCACATGGTGAAGCAAAACCGGAGCCAGACAGTGGCTCAGCTGACAGCCGAATACAATGCAGGACCAAGTAGAATAGTATTGGAGAACACTGTTCAGAGGACACTGTTGGATATGGGGCTACGCAGCAAACGTCCCACTCGTGTGCCTTTGCTGACCAAGCGTCATCGCCAACTGCGCCTGCGCTGAACCCGGGAATATCGCGACTGGTTCATGGTTCAGTGGGAGAGAGTTGCCTGGTCAGATGAATCACGGTTTGGTCATTCATCGCGCCGATGGCCGTGTCAGGATACGCCGTCTGCCAGGCAAACAGTTGCTCCCTCAATGTACAGTAGGTCATACACAGGCCGGTGGTGGCGGTATTATGCTTTGAGAGACGTTCTCCTGGGCGTCTCTGGGACCCGTGGTTGTAGTAGAGCAGACCATACATGGTACGGGGTATCTGTGAACATCATTGCGGACCAGTTGCACTCTTACATGGCCTCTGCTTTTCCAGCTGGAAATGGAAAGTTCCAACAGGACAACACCCCGTGTCATAAGGCTGAAATTGTGTTGGAATGGTTCCAGGAATATGATGCTGAATTCCAGTTAATGTCCTGGCCGCCTAACTCACCGGATCTCAATCCGATAGAACACATTTGGGATGTCATGGGACGGCAGCTCAGAGTTCAAAGACCACCAATTCGCAATATCTCAGATTTGCTTGACCGTTGCTTAAACATCTGGTACAATCTGTCTCCGGCCATCTACCAAGGACTTGTGGCATCCAGTCCAAGGCAGGTTGAAGCTGTGTTGCGCGCCAAAGGTGGGCCAACTCGTTATGTACAGGTGCTCATAATGGTTTGGCTATTGAGTACATATATATATATATATATGAATATATTTTAAAAATTAAAAAAATAATTTTATTCTTGTTGCTGTGTATGATAAGCTTTCAAGCAAGAATCAAAATTGTGCAGGGTTGTTAGGACACACTGAACAAAAATACCTAGTCTCGTTGCATTTTTTGCTTTTTGCACATATGAAATTGTTTTGTGGGCATCTTTTTTTCTCTTTCCGTGAAGAAGATGTTCTAATAATTGAAAATCAGTTGTATTTGTTTTATAGATCCTGCATTGCTGCCATTGCCATAAAATAAACGCATAATAGCTGATTCCCTAAATTGAGCATCTTCATTTTTTACTCATTCGATTTCTTTGGTTATGGAACATGTATACATTCTGCGGGAATATTTCGAAGCAGAGTAGAGTGGTTTTCTTGTATCAACACATGGTTTTTCTGTGGTCTGCTACTTATCCGTCCATATTTATTATTTTACAACTATTTAAAACTTATAGGTTTTTCCCAGCGAGGTTCATTACACGCCTATGAAAATCTTACATATCATTACACATCGGACATTCACCAAATGAAATTAGGCGACGGAATGGTAAAATCAAGCAAAACGAAAAGAAATCTTTGTACAGTAGAACGTCGTATAGCTGAATCAGTTGGGACCGGACACCGTTCGGATACGCGATTGTTCGAATAACCGAAAACCGAATGCGATCCATGTAGTGTACGACATTGGACACTATACAAATATCGAAATCATCACATGCGGGAAACATGCTTGAAGCAAAAGCCAAATAGGTGAAAAATGTCGTAATTTTACCTAGATTGTGGAAAATAATCACTTATTTTTCGCTGTACCATTGTACACCTTCGTTTTTTCACAGCAAGGTCTCTGATTCTCTTCAACAGCAGTAGTTGAGTAGGACACTCTGATTGTTGTTCGTACTACTCCATGTTGGTGTGGTGTGGTAGTTAGGAGAGGGGGCAGCTCAGGTGTCGTGCACGTCACTTGACCATGGTTCAAAATTACGCGGTTCGTCGCCAAAAGCCCTCGTGTAGCTGAACAGTGCGACGTTAATATTCCCACACTCATTCATACCATTCCATAGCTGTCCCTAACGCAGTAAACGCGTCAGCATTTGATGGAATCTTGCTACTACTTTCGTTGTTGTCCTCGTCTTCATCCGTTTCATCGTCGACAGAGTCGGATTCTTCTTGCACGGAAGTCATTACCTCTTCATTATTTAGCATTTGAAATCCACAGTCTTCTGCCCTGCATGCTATCCAGGTTTCTACATCAACAAAACTCAACAAAAGAGCTCGTATACACCCCTCACTTGGAAACAAGCTGACCTAATATTCCGCGCAGATGTTTACCAAATCACACAACTGAAATTCCCCAACTGTCCCTCACCATCGGTTCTCCCGTCACTTTTGGCCTCACAGGAAACAAATGTTGAGCATTGCACCGTTCGAAAACGTATCCGGACTATGGTTCAGATATTTGATGCTCCGGATAATAAAAGTTCGTATAAACGACGTTCTACTGTATATCAAAATTTTTATTGAAAAGAAACCGCTATGAGATAACTCGTAAGTGGCACTCAGCTCAGGAATGTTATTCACTGATGCCGGGGTACGAGTTTTCTCATAATGTTTTTTAAATAAATATTGTTATGAAGATTATAACAATATTATATTTTGAAAACTTTCATGTTTTCTTTAAAATAAAGCCTCGGATCCTAAGGCAAGAAGCTCTAAATTTATATGGCAAACAGTTAGTTAAATTCAATGACCCTGAATACGAAAATGATTGAGTGAATTTGATTTCCATTTCATACTGCAAATAAAAACTCTCTTGAACGTACATCATTAATGAATTTTATAAATTCAGCTTAATTTACACTCATGTTCATAAATTAAGGATAATTCAGAATCACTCAGAAATTGAACTCTAAATTAAAAATTTCACCTGTAGAATTAATTATCCCACACATCTTGAAGAAGAATATGCAAATTACAGGAAACCACCAGATGGCGCGGATAGTACGTCACAATGACGAGAGTGTAAGAGAGGGGTATATAGGGAATGGTGGCAAAGAAGTAAAATAGCGCTTTAAAAGCCTTTCAGTGCAATAACCGCATAGTTATGGCACAAAGGAAGCATTTGGATGATTTTTTTACGTGGTAGAATTATAGGACGACTGGAATGTGAATGTACGCAGCTGGAAGTATCCGAGGAACTTGGAATCGCCTAGAGTGTCATCTCCAGGCTTTGGCAACGATTCCAAGATGATGGTAATGTGAGTAGATGTTACAGCACAGGTCGCCCCCGAGTTACAAAGCCGAATGAGGACCGATATTTGGCAGTTACTGCCAAAAGTAACAGACGGAGCACAGCGTCAGACCTATCTCGTCAGCTCTCTTCAGCTACCGGTACGACAGTTTCAAGGCAGACCGTGTACAGACGCTTACGGCACATTGGTATATATGCTCGTAGGCCTGTCAGATGTGTTTCCCTTACCAAAACTCACTGTCGCCTGCGATTAACCTGGAGTAGAGAGCATGAATTGTGGACACCGCAACAGTGGTCTTGTGTGATGTTTACCGACGAGTCCAGATTTAGCTTGCAGTCTGATTCTCGCCGGACTTTCATATGGAGACCGCCAGGTACCCGTTACCACCAAGAGAACACCATTGAACGACACCGTTACGGTGGTGCAGAATGGCTCGTTTGGGGAGGAATTATTCTTGGTTCCAGAACTGACCTGCATGTTCAGAGTGTAACGATGACAGGCCACATCTATCGGGATGTCATTCTGGAACAACACGTACGTTTGTTTCGGGGCGCCATGGGTGCTGAATTTCTGTTTATGGATGACAACGCCCGTCCTCACCGTGCAAACATTGTAGACGAATGCCTTCAATCGGAGGATATCACCCGTATGGATTGGCCAGCATACTCGCCGGACTTGAATCCAATAGAGCATGTGTGGAATATGCTTGGCTGACGAATTGCAGCCCGTCAACCCCCTCCCTCCTGTCTACCGGAACTTCGGAGGGCATTGCTTGATGAGTGGTATAATATTCCCCAAGATCAGATTGATAATTTGATACTCAGTATGCGTAGGCGTTGTAAGGCCTGTGTTGCATCGTCCTGGAGACATACTCCGTATTAAACATCATACTAACCATGTTATACTGTTTTTTGTAAATAGGTTCTTTTTTTGAAATTTGCTCCAGGGAGTAAAAATCGCAATTTTTATTAATTATGTCAAACATATAGCATCTTTTTTGCTCTTTACCTTTTGTTTAATAAATAGACTTTACAAATAAGTCAAATTTGTTTTGCTTCTGTCTCTTTCTTTGCCTGAACTTCATTATCCTTAATTTCTGGACATGAGTGTACATTCTATAAGAAAGTTCTAAATTCAATTTCTTGAAATATTTGCTTGAGACTGTAAATTTAAAACGATAAGGATGCCTGCACAACCATTAAATGAACAAGACATTATTTTCCCATTTATTTCGCATAATTATATCAACTTCATCAAATGATCAAAAGACCCGTGCCTTTTCGCTTTCTTTCTTATTAGGGTATGTCATTACTTCCGAAAAATTTTGACTCAGTAATGGCAAAAGTCTTACGTCGTTAACTTTGATAATTATTCCAAAATAATTCAATCCAGGATAACCTTCCGTAGTACGTAACTTGAAGAAAGTTTTAATTAACGTGAAGTCGCGTTACGGAAGGAACAGGTATACTCATCTGATTTTATTAAAAATGGGGTCTATTACAAAATTATCTGTAAATATAGCATTTCCCGATTTAGTTAAAAAATTATTCTAAGTTTTTTATTTATGAATTTAAATTAAATCAAAACGTACTGTATGGAAGAAACTCAGATTGAAACAAGAGATGATTCAAAATACGATGATAGAATATTAACTTTAAAAATCTAATAATAATAAGAGACAGTCACTTTAAAATAAATGAAATTAGTAATTAGATAAATTAGTGCAGATGAAATAAATTATTAAATTCAAGCCCAAACGAAATAAAATTTTGGTACTTACGCATTATACCGTTGAACAACACAACTTCGTCTATTTCAAAAGATGCTGTCAAATGCTATTCACCAAATGCTGTCATCGAAAGCACAAACAAGATTATCGCATTTACACATGCGAAGGAACAATTTTCACTATTGGTGGGATTGGGCGATGTTTTTAAATTTAAGGCGATTGGGTAGTATATTTTAATGCTACAAAGGACTATACTCTAACAGTTCATGTAAAATTAATTTTACTGTCCTTTAAAATAAATTAATAAACAACAAAAATGTTAACATAGTCATCTCGCCCCGGTCTCCCCTACACAGACTATTCAAGAACAAATTTCGGGAATAATCTAGGCTTATTAATCAAAAGTACCACAGTTTTTTTAAATAAAAAATATCAACTTATTTCCTGAATAGCGAATCTAAAATTAGTACGTAACGATAGTTAATTGAAAAATATAAGATTAAATACGAAATCTAAACCAGAAGTTATGTCCTTATGCGAAGATGTAAATTACATAAAATAACCAAAAAAAATCTATTAGAATCCGACAGTTACCATAGCAACGATGCCGATATTTATCAGTAGAATAGATAAAAGAAAGCCCCGAAGCAGAGTGGCGGAGTGAAAGCGGGCTGGGCCCATAACCCAGAGGTCCGTGGATCGAAACCACGCTCTGCTAGACTAGACTTTTTACTATATTAAGGCGAGACTGGGTACCACCTTGGCAGTTTTTTTTATTTTTAATCTTTGAAATTTGATTTTATTTGTATTTAATAAAGGTCATTATTAAGTAATAATTCCATATAGAAAACTTCAAATTTATTGCAAAATATTTGTAAGATTTAAATTTGTTAAAGTTTTTTTGAAGATTTTTTAAATCCCTAAGGCTTTTTGAAGTATGTATATTTTCTTTCAAAATTTTTTTTTCAAAGTACATTCTAATATACTACATAAAACTGCGTATGAGTTTTTTTTATGCTGCTACACATTAATTTTACATTAATTATTTCGTTGTGAAACATACAAAAATTCTCGAAAAAGTAGTAATTTTGATTTTGAAATTTTTAAAAAAAATCACTACGTATCTTAGAGCTAATTCCATGCACAGTTTTTCAAAACATACATTTTAGAACATTTATAAAAGTTTCACATTCCTACTTCAATTATCAAAAAGGTCCTAGGGTTTTGAATGACATAGTATATGATCCAAAATTCATCATTTAGAAATATCAGTTTGAAGTTTTCATTCCTTGAATAGCATGATATAATATTCATCGAATAGTTTGAAACTGTTATGAAATGTTAATTAGCTTATTTAAAACTGTATACCATAAGAAATTGCACAAATGTAGAACAATTAAATAGTATACTGGCGTAATGATTAGGTAGAAGAAAACAAATAAAAGATAAATATTTCATAAAACTTTTACCTTAATAATTATAAAAAAATACACACACCTCAAAGCTAATTCTGCATGCTTAATTTTACAATTTAAGAGTAATGCACAACGTGTACACAAGAAGTTTATGCCTCTATTTTTTTATTTCCATGATTTTAAAAGCCATCGCATGTTAAACATTGTACACGAATGAAAGCAAATTCAAATAACAATTTTTTGGTAAAATATATTAAAATGGAAGAATTGCATCTGCGCATTGTGTAAATAAATATCTCAAAATATTTTAATAATAATTGTGCTGAATTTTTTTCCCATACATGGGATATATATATCACCAAAAACAAATATATAAAAAAATAGGAAAATTTTTCTATTCTTGCGAATTAGATTTTCAATTATCTGAGTCATCAAAGTGAGATTTAGTATTTGTGCTTTGAGAGAATCCATTTTGAAGTTTTAATTTCATTCATAATAATATCATAACAAGCATGCCCAGCTTTTAAATATTGACCAAATCTATTTGCTTCTCCAATAAACAATACAGAAACTAAAATTTTTGCTTGGATTGCACAATGCTTTCTTGAAATGATTTATTACTGCATATGCAATTCTACATATCTTTGTCTCATTTGCGCGCCGTAGAAAATAATTCATTTTTTATCAGGCTCTTTTCTAGCAGATGATTTGAAAAGTGTGCGTGGCAGTTATGTTTAGTCTGCTGTCCAGCACCAAAAATTGTTCTATAACTTAATAAAAAAAATAAAGGTAAAGGTTTGAAATTTTGTAGGCATGTTTATAATAATTCGAGGTATCATACAAGCCAATAAGAAAAATTTCGATATTTTGATGATATTTTTTTGTGTACCATTATCGCTTTAACGAATTGATCGACGGTATAATATGTAAATACCTAAATTGCATGTCTAATAATAATATTATGATCTGAAAATTGTTTCAAGAAAGAGATGATACTTATTAAATGGCTTAACTAGTTCTGCTTTGTGTTTATTTGAAAAGCATCTAAGATATTCTATAATGTTAAAATTTTGTAATATTTTGGTAAATATGGGAAATTAATTATGCAGGGTGTCTCTAAACTCAACATCCAATGGGCATGCGATGAAAGAGGAGGTCATCAGTTCTGGGGAAAATAAAAAAAAATTCCATGTCACTTGGTTAAGTGATGACTAGGATATTTTTGAAAATGTGAAAAATCGATATCCTCCATCACATCATTAGGAGTTGTGACTGCAAATTCCACAATTTTAGTGATTTTTCCCTCAACGCATGGCTTCTCAAACTTTCAATATATGGGACCCAATGTTCAATCATAATTTTCATCACGCCCCTTCCTTCTCCATAGGAATCAATGCATTGAATTCAATAATACTGTATTTTGACACCAAAGCTACAATACAAATTTTACCTCTTAAGTGCTCTCGGCGTATATACATCTCGCTAAACCGGTGCGTTAACTGCATCGGACGTATATATACGTCTTTCTGAAGTATGATCTTTTCGGTGCACTGCTATCCATAAAATTATTCCGAAGGCTTTGGTATGCAACAAAAGGACCTTAAGAGTTTTTCCGAAATTATTTACTTATATCAGAGGATTTCCTTATTTTTTCCTTTTGCTTATCCCCCCCCCCAATACATCGCATACGCACGCCTACATGGAAAACGAAGGCATTGGGGAGCGAATTGCTTAACTTTTAAATCGGCAGTGAAGTGATTATTAATAAAATATGCGAATTACCAACATAAGTGTTAATTTTTGTATATGGCAAGCCCATGGGGTCACTGGTAATTATTAAATTTGTTCTTAACTTAGTATTGTTAAATTAGTCATAAAATACATTTTTTAATACTGATATATTTATAAGTGTATTATGTCAGTGTAATTGTTAATTTTATTCTTCATTATGTCAGAATGTATTTTGTTTACTTTCAATAAATTAAGTCTTTTTTTTAAATCTTTTGTTTTCGACTTTTCAATAGCCTCGCACCCCCTCGAAGAGTTATCACGCCCCCCTACGGAGGCGTGCCCCACAGTTTGAGGAACGCTGCCTTAATGCCATCTTACATAGCTGCCCTCTTAATCTGAGTCCCCAAAATGAGTAAAATATTTGCTGTTTAAGGAAAATGAACGTAATCTGAGTTGGTTTGGGAAAAGGTCACTTATCTTTGACTCTCCAAAAAATACAGTCGGACCTACCTCTATTTAACGAAGTCGCTAAATCACGAAAAAAAGCTCGTTATATGGAAAATTCGTTATATAGATTCATCTTTCAAAAAACTTGACGAATTTAAAATATTTTTATTTAGTTAATAAACATCGTATTCAAAAATTATTCACGCCTTTTTGTAAATTAATGTATATTTATTTTATATATCTTAACCATAAAAAAAAGGCAGAAGAACTGTAAGGAAAACATGAAAAAAGAATGTTGAGGAATATACTGTATTTTCAACGTTAAGAAAATAATTTTATATTAAAAATAATGTTAAGAACATTTTTTTAATTTAAAGTACACAAGTAATTTTAAACATACATTATTTTAAATTAGAAATTCTAAACATACATTGCCACGGGTGGCCTTAAATTTAATTACTCGTAAAATTTGTTAATTTTGATTGAAAAAATGCTTTGTTTCACAATATGCCTCATATCTTCGCAATGCACTAAAAATTCCTTCATGTGTATTTTTCCGTGCTTTTTCTAAAATTTTTCTAGCCATCCATTATCACCTAGAAATTTGTCGTAATCGAATGCCTTAGCAAATTGAAGAGCTTTCTCTAATACGAAAAGGCTTAGAGATCGGAACATTTTATATCGCTTTGTGTGTATCCACTTCAAACATCTCCATAGACACATGTTCTTAAGCGTTTTGAACAAGAATTTGATGAATCATAATTTTGTAACTTATCTCGATTTTTTATAGAAGTTGATAAATTGTTTGGAGGAATAGCAAATTTTAAAGCAATATCCTTTATACTTTAAAAAATGTTCTTAATAAAAAAAAATTTGTACCACGTTTTTATAACCATTTTCATGTACTGTTATCAGCTTCTGAGTTATGGTCCAAATGTCAAGTCTCTAGCTCATCGGGAAGTTAATTTAAAATCAATTACAAAATTCCACCCGGACAGACATTCAAAACAGAGAGTTAATAAAAAAATATGGTAACCTGGGGACACTTTTGACCTGAGAGCCACGAAATTGAATACACAGACGCAACTCAACCCATGCTATCGACAGGTGGTCTTTGTTTGTGTAAATTCGTGTAAGTTCCGGAGTTACAGGGGGGGGGTCCTTTCTTGAAATCGGGGCCCACCTCTACGGAGGCGCGAGTTCGAGACTAGAACTTTTTTCACATTTTCTTGCACTCTTGAGCTATGGTCCAAATATCAAGTCTCTCGCTCATCGGGAAATTAGTTTAAAATCAATTCCAAAATTCCACCCGGAAAGACAAGAAAGCGAATTAATAAAAACATTGTAAAATAGGGAGAAAAAATTTTGAATCTCAAGTAAAAAAGTTTGTTATATAAAAAATGCACTTCGCTATTGGGAGGTTATTTTACGAAGAAAATCATGAAATGTTCTTGGTTCCAGAAAAAAGTTCGCTGTAAAGGAAAATTCATAGTATAGAGGTTCATAATATGGAGGTTCGACTGTATTATACACTACCCCAGGAGAGTTTCTCAAAAGATGACCCATTTAGATAAGATTCCAAAATGGTGCAACACTGTCAAAGTTTCCATCCATTACAATTATTGACAATTATTTTTTTTTACAAATTGACTTCAGTTCCAAAAATTAAACATAGAACTGAAACTTAAATGAAGCCTTAAATTTAAAAATAAAACGGAAAACATTTCTTGCTATTTTTTAATCAATTAAATGTTCTATGAGTTTGTTCTAAGAGCAGGTTCTATATATTTTTAAAAAAATGATCACTTGATGCATCGTGAGTAACGCTAACTTCATTTCTTCCACTGCTTCAACAATTCTTTGGCGCAGGTCGTTTGCATTTTCGATTAGTTTGAAAGAAACTAGACAGCAAATGAAAAGTGTGCTAGTCAAAAAAAAAAACTCACCAAGTGATATGGAATTCCACACCACTCCCAAGACTCAATGCCTATTTGACTTTGAATTTCGGGACACCCTGTAGATAAAGATAACACAGAGAAAATAATTTAGTCAGAAGATACGATAATGAGTTTTTGTAAACTTAATTCTAGTTTAAGTAAGTGATTAACCACTTAACAGTTTCTTTTTTCTGTCATATTATGTCGAAAAATAAGCATATTTTAAGATGAAATCAATTATATAAACTGAAATTAGCAGTTAGAAATGTTATAAATATCGAATTTAAAAATTTATGCTAATTTTTATTTATATTGAAAAAACATGTTTTTTTTTTAAAGTTGGATTTTTTCCGGAGATATAAGCGAACTCAAAAGAAAACTTTACAAAAATGTATATTAGATTTAAAAAGATAATATTGTATTTTTAGAGTTAATATTCTCCTAAAATTCTGTTTTTATGTGGTAAATTTTAAAACAGGGAGACAAGCATAGTCCAACATGGCAACCGGAACAAAAATATCGTGTTTCCTTTTTCACCCGTTTTCCAAAATCGTTTCTTTTCGAGCAACACACAAAACATTGCCTTGTTGGTCTGGATTTTTTTTGTCGGAGGGAGGAATTCCTTCTGAAAAGCTTTTTTATGTCAATCGTAAGAGAATGTGCAAAATTCCTGGTCGTCCTTTTTTCTCATTTACCACCCCATATCTTTCAATAAGGCGATCTATAATATCAAGCCTGAAATTCAAATGAGATAATTTCCCTCCCAGTTTCTAATATAAAATGGATGCATTCCACAGTGATGTATCCAAAAGAATATTTGTTTTGTATTATTTCTTACCTCTTTTTTTGTTGTTATTGGGTAATTTGTGAGAGGCTGATCCATTCTATTTTTCTTACACCACAAGAAAAATCCGACAACAAACTTTCATTACTTCCAGAATCATTTACAGAAATTTCAGATGAACTATCTGAGAAAATATCAGAATTATTTTCTGTTATGAGGCTCTCATAATCACTTGCTTGTCTTCTATTTTAAGCTCCAAATTTAAAATTTAGTTCGTAGTGCGGTGGACCAATCTAGTAAAAAGAAAATTCCTGCCTTATCTAGTCTTAAAGAATGCAATTAAACCTAACCTTGGGTAGCTGTGGTTGCCAAGTGATCAAGGTATCAGATCATGGCTAGCGTGTCATGTGTTCGAGCCCAGTACCACTGAAGACCCGTCATGTAGGGGAGCAATGCACGTTAAATCTGTCGAGAAATCAAACGTTCTCTCGTTGGTGTGATGGGGTAGTTAGGAGAGGAAGTGACAGCTCAGGTGTCATCCACGTCACTTGCCCATGGTTTAAAATTACGCGGTCCGTCCCCAAAAGCCCTCGTGTAGCTGCGACGTTAATATTCGCTCACTCACTAAACCTAACCTTGAAACTGGCTTAGACATTTTTTTGCAATCCTATTAGAGGCATCGGTTGAAACATTGCACAAAAATACGGGCAAATCAGGGAAAGGCCATTTCAAGAGCCCGAGCGGTGTTCGTGTAAAGAAGGAAAGTGGTTAAAAAAGTGGGGAAATGAAAATTAATAGAATGAATACAATATTTTATGTAAATGAATTTGTATTTCGAACTTTTTTTTAAATATGGTACCCACTGTTTAGAGGGATTGATGCATGTCAAATCTGTTGAGGCTCAAAGCCCTCATTTTGGTGGGGTGTAGAAGTGTGGAGAGTACGGTGTCAGCTAAAGTTTCGTGTTTGAAGTACAAAATTACGATATCCAATTCCGGTAGCCATCTTCTAGTTTTGAAATGTGACGCAATCAATGTTAGATAATAATAAAATTAATCAATTAAAAAGGATTACTAAAACAATGGATTCGGAACCCATAGTTAACTAGTTCGTGTCTTATAAATTCAAATAAACACCGTCGTCCAGTGTAACGAAGTTTCATGTTTTTTAAATAAAGACCATTCTGAAATTTCCTAATCCTCTCCAACATCGATGCATTTTAACAAATTTTCAAAAGATTTAACATTGCAATACTTTTATTTTCTTAGAATCGTGGAAAAAAATCGTATATATATATATATATATATATATTTACACTAAAGAGTATTTAGTAATAAGGTTTGAAAAAAAATTAATAAACACACTCTCGTAAATGCAGTATTAAGCACAGATGTCTTTGTAATCACGCATACTTAAGCCATTTTCAAATCAATAGCACTTTCTAATTCATGTCCCTGTAGTGTAATTCCAGTCATTTCGTCTTTAATGTCCTACGGAGTAGATCATCAGCTTAAGAAGCCCAATGTGATAACGAAATCTGTTGAGCCAATTGACCCATCACCAATTTTCCTACCCTTTAAGATTACAGTGATTTAGCAAATTGAACAAATGTTGCTAGTCGAGAAATTTTCCCCGCAATATCTAAGTCATTAACACTAAGCCTATTCCTGCAAGTATGTTTCTCTAGAGAATTATAACAGTAGTGATAATAAGGAATTCGGTAGTTTTCTGTTTCGCCGGAGGAAATCTTGCCAAGTTGGCATTATTGGCGATTACACACAATATACCCAAAAAATATATTAATAAATATTAGTTCTTATTGGTTTTTCATTCATTTTTGATGTATTATGAAAAAGACGTTACTGATATGAAAAGACCACTACTTGTTTTGTAAATTGGGTGGTAAAAATTTACCAGCGGGAATATTGTGTATGGCGTCGATTATATCATATTTGGTGACTGTATCGCCAACGCCGGCCACAAACATACAAGTACCATAAATTCTTATGCAATTTTTGAAATTAGAGAACGGAAAATACCAAAAAGGTACGTGTTTAAAAATTAAAGTATGGAATGGACTGAAATCATGTGACGTAATAGTCACATAACTGCAATCACGTGTATTCCAACCAATGAATTCATAGATTCGTGTGATATCATAGTCACATGTTTCCAACCAATCAATTCATGAGCTCCACTGTTGCCAACTTTTGATTTTTTACAGAAACTTTATTTTTAAAAGTGCATATTTGTCCCAAAAAAATAACGCAGTTAGGTAAACAAAATGGGCTTGATTTAAAAGTACATTTATAATATACGAGATTTAGTTTATTATTTTTCAGGAACCTTTTAAAGAGCTTTAATATTTCGGCATCTTCCCCCAATTATTAAATTTGAAGTTGTATCTATATTGTGCAAGTAGAACAACAAGCAGAAATCTGTTGTCAGTTTTGAATTGAATAAAGAACACGTGATTATATATTCATCACGTGACCGTCGCGAATTTAGCCCATTATTATTGCGTGGGTTCGCCTAATCTTCTGACTTATACAGATTTCTAATTTACTTTTTTGCTATAGAGATCAATTCACCTTCACCAGTAAAAAAATTACTTAAGATAACGGCACCAATTCAAAATATGACATCAAAAATTATTGTGAACAGTTTTTGTATTAAATACTCAAACTCAACTCAAAGGAATTATTTGGGTACATTCTAAGTGAAAGGTAAATACAGTGTAGAGGATAATAACTGTATACCTTCTTCCTTCAGTTCCGCTTTTCTTGTACGAGGGCAATTCGGAAAGAGACCTCCGAATCAACTTAAAAAAACAAACTAGGATAGAGGAGGAGGAAAATTTATTTACAACTCAAAGGTTCAACTCTCCTCTTTTTTTTAAACATAGTCTCTTCCATTATTCAAGCCCTTGTCGTGCCGTTTTACCAATTTACCAATTCCTTATGTATAAAAAGCGGTCACCAGTGATTTAAACCAATGTGTCACAGCCTTTTTAATTTCCTCTTCGTCAGCGAAATGCTGTCTTCCAAGCCACTTCTTCATTGAAGTGATTAGATGGTAATCGTATGAGATCAGCACTCACTACAGACAACGTTCCACTTCGTGATTCCTCATAGATGTTTGTTCTTCCGTCTTTGAAAAAGCGTATCCATTGACGCACTACACCTTCACTCAAAATGTTTGGTCCGTATACGGCACAAAATTCACGATTGATATCCGTTGCTGAGAATTTTTTTGGCCCAAAGAAGTCTTACCACTCCTAGCACCTCACATTTATCTGGAGTTTCTACGACAGCACACATTTTTTCACGTTATAACTAGTAAACTCTTGGCCCTACGACGCTCTCATTCGCCTACGGGAGGCTTACTGAATCAAAGATTACTCGTGCATTCGAATGAGGGCGCTCCGAACCGTACTTCCAGCGCCACACCCAAACGGCGGTTAGTTTCTGAATTGCCCTCGTATGTTAGCTCTACAGAAACGCAGAATTTGTATTTATATATTAAATATCATATGTATGTAAGTTTACGCTGATTGGGTAAAATATTTTCGGAAATTAAATTTAATCCTTGATTATGCTAACAAGTCCAGTTGAAACATTCCTTTTTACATATCATAAACGCTTGCATAACTTTTTCTCGTTCACAGTTTTAATGTAAATTAGCTGCAATTTCAATTTTCATTTCGCATCTAACTAGAGTTACAAGAGGGCTATTAAAAACGGACCTTCGGACTACGGTCAAGAGATGGAGTTGATGCATAAGCTCATTACATTTGCTCTGGGACCACCATATGATTTGTAGAACACCAATTATGTTCAACAAGTCTTGTTAAAATCAGCACTCGAACACGTTGCCATGAATTGAAGTGTCTGACCCTCCCTACTTGACCCTACAATGGTCATTAGTGAATTGTTGTTTAAAAATAATTAATGATGCCCTCTATTGACAAGTTCCCATTAAATACTTCGATATACTCTGTAAATATACTAGAAGCATGTGATGTTCTGTAATTTTCTCAAGTCAATTGTCGTTGAACAATTACTAATAACGAGTAGGTGGAAATAAAAATTTCAAAAATTGCATCATTAAAATGTAATTAACTTTCTGTCCTAACCGTGCAGTTAAGCTGTATGGATAGTAGTTTTATTATTACAGAGATGTAAATGGAGTTTTAGAAGGAGTTTTAGACTCTAGGGGAGTAAATATAGGAAATAGTTCAGAAGTATTATTAATTTTAAATTTTGTTAGTAAATATGAAGCAACTAAAACAGCAAGACTTTATAATTTTAGAGTAAATAAAATATATTTTAAAAACTTTCAACAAAAATTTACTTAAATTTTAAATATTTAATGTATAGTTTATAACTTTTTGAATCTTACAATTTGATCTTCCAAATGCATGATATAAAATCTCGATAAATAATAACATTCAATGCATTAGTATAAAAAACACTGCTTTTCTAGTTTCATTTTTCATTGGTAATCAACTTTTTTCTTGTAATGATGCAACGTTAGTCAATTCCTACTATTAGCTCACAGTCTCTCTGTATTTATCTTGTTCAAATTTTCAATCATTAATAAAATCCATCTTAAATCACTCAATTGAGCTGAAATTTTATATGCATGCTTATTTTGGATCACAATACAGTAATTTAATTATAATTAATAAAAATTAATTGATTAAAACTAATTATTCAAAGAATTACAAATACAACCACGTTGGCATCATTTTTGGCAAATTAGTGACCATTTTGGCGACTTGTGTCAAAACTTGAAAAGGTTTTTTCTCACATTTTAAAGTGCTCGATTTTTCTGAAATTCTCTATACACTATTGTTTTGGGTAACAATACTATATAATTTAATTATAATTAATTAAAATTGACTGAAATTAATTATTTAAGGAATTACAGATACAACCACGTTGGCTTTATCTTTAGCGACTTGGGTCAAATCTTCAAAAGATTTTTTTCCCCTCACATTTCAGAGCTGAACAGTTGAACTGAAATTTTATATACACGATTGTTTTGGATAATAATGTGATACTTTAATGATAACTAATAAAAATTAACTGCCACTTAATGTTGTGATTCTGTCATATGTATATACATATTTATATTAATTGTAACTATTTAATAAGAAGTAACTACAATAATTTTTTTTGTGTTGATCTAAGTAGAAAATTACTTAAATTTTTTTGATATATTACTTGTTAAAAATTCCTTCTCTTAGAAAGTTCATTCAAAATAATATTTTTTAAAAATTTAAGCCTACTTATGTCAACAAAGAAATTTTATTTTGGTTACTTTTTATTAAATAGTTACAATTAATATAAATATGTACATGCATATGCTTATGACAGAATCACAGTATTACGTGAGAAAATAGAAAGCAATTTTCCTTGCAATTTTCTATTTTCCTTCATGTATAGGGTGTTGGACTATTTTTGTTTGTTTGTTACTATTTATTCATTCATTAAATTTTATTATTCTAAAAAAATTATAGAAAAGAAGAAATCACATTCTCAGAAATTAGGACATCCCAGATGGGATTCAAATCCACGACTTTTGGATTAGAAGCCCAACTCGCTACCCATTGCGCTACAGGCACGCGACGCATGATTTTCCGTTCTATATATGCTGTTAGACTATGGTTTTTTTTATTATTTATTGTTTTCTTAAATTTAATTAATAAATTAATATTGGAAAATGTGTATTAACATCAAGTGCCATCTACTACAAGTTTTTTAAAATATGTTTTTAAACTTGAATGGATGAATAGAAAATATTTTATTAACGATTGAAAATTTGAACAAGATATATAATTTACACAGGGTGTCTAGGCTTAAAGTATCCAAAAGTAATGGCTTATGTATTATTACGCAACTACCCATCAGAATGTAATAAACTGTTCATCCATGAACTAGAAAACTCTCCGATATTTTTTGGGTCTAGTCCGATCGGCCGCACATGTATGCATTATTTGGGAATCGTAGACGATAAACTTTTTACACTATTTTCATTAGTAACAATGTGCACGCCACAGTACAAGATGCAGTGCGTATTTTGGTTAACAGAATTTAAAGCAGTCACGCGTGTACAGCGACGTGTTCGAACAGAATGAAATGTCTTTACTGGCTTGACTAATAGACTTATCATGACCCCTACAAAACAAACCACGCACACGATAAACAGTGGATATCACGAAAATTTAAGGATACTTGCCAGTTTAAGATACCAAAGTTCCCATCCTTTCCCATTGATGGATAGATTTTGACTTTGGAGGGACTTTGGACGTTCCATTCTGTTCGAACACGTCTCTGTACACACGTGATTGATTTAAATTCCAGAAACCAAAATACGCACTGCATCTTTTAATGTGGCTTCTACATCTTTGCTAATAAAAATAGTGTAAAATGTGTATCGTCGGCGATTGCCGAATAATACCCGCACTTGCGAACGATCGGACTAGACCCAAAAAATCTCGGAGAGTTTTCCAATCCATGGAAGAACTTTTTATTACATTCTGATAGGTAGTTCCGTAATAATAAGCCGTATATATATATAGTATAATAAAATGACACAAAATTACGCAACCAACAAAGCTAAAAGATAGAAAAACCAGATTCTAAGGAACATAACTAGAAAATAAATGATGGAAATAAATATTGTACTACATTTTTTTGAATAAAAGTATGTATAACAGAAAACAGGGCTAGAACTTTAAAATAGAAGAAACCAAAAAGAGTCTATTGACTAAAATGGAGACCAATTATGATTTCTAAAACTGTTGCTGAATTAGGACCAGCGAAATTAGGGTTAAGTATATTTTATGAATCCACCTTCCCCATACAGCAGAAATTTTTGACGTAATAGAAAAAAACAGAGCCACGTTGAAAAGTTAGGCCTAAAACTAACACAAGTGTGTTTTGCACCGGACAGTAAAATAAAATTAAAGTATGAAAAGAAAGGTTTCCTTCAAAGATATTAATGTAAAAAAATAGTTTTTTTAAGGAAAAACTAAGCAAAAACTTACATGTAGGAATGCTAACCAAATGAGAAATAAAGACATTGCACCTTTGTCAAACGACGCGCGCAAAATGACGCGTTTATATTGAAGCGTTAACACAGAAACAAATATATATATATATATAGGGAGAGAGTGAACGAATTGTAGGAATTGATAAATTATTTTTAGACAGATTTCACTATGTTTTAGCTAACATGCTTATTTTAATTCATCCTTGAAATCGGAATATAGAAAATTTAAATTATATCCACTTCAATACAGCCTCTCAATAAATGCTTTAATAAACATAAGCGGCGTTTAACAGCATCTAGCGACATAATTTAATGCGTCCAACCGAAGGACCCTTTAAGGATCTCCCCGAGAGAGTCCATACTCAGCACCCAAGTTAAGCCTTCTAGCCAACAATCAATGGAATGAATGAATGGGACAATTCCAATTCCGAAGCCCAGATTACCTTTAAAGGAAACGCAAATGGTTTACGAGAGGTAAAACTCGATTCGGTCTCCTGTGGTCGTCAGGGCGTTAATGAATTCCAATAAGGAAATTTAGTAAGCAATTGACTACAAATAGAACATAATCGCTTTAGGAGAGAATGGGGTCTGGGGAGGTATATATTTTCATTTGGATGTTACTAAAATGGGAGGAAAATACAGGATAGCTTTTGTGTTCTGTTGAATGTTCTGTGACGTCAGAGACTTATGTTTGAAAACAGGGAAGATCTTGAATCGGTAATCCTTAAAACTTGGGTTCCTGTTGCTGGATGAAGCTTATGAGACAGAAACTTGCAATTCTGTGAATTTTCTCTGTAATGTACGAGGGAAAGTTAAGAAGTAAAGGGACTTATGCTATTTCTCTTTTCAAGGTTTGGCAACATCGCTAGTATGACGGGTCGTCGGTATATAAACGAATACGGTATACAAACGAAGTATTCGCGTAAATTGGAACGTGGCTTGCAAATCATTTTTCCTCTAATTGCATTAAACAATAAATGTGTACGCTCACATGATAGATTCCAAAAATTCTCCTTTTTACTTGAAAACGTTCAGATTTTTCATAAATCCTCGGAATAAATAAGTAAATCATATAAATTTGGAAATCTTATACCAAAAGCAAAAATAAACAATTTTGATGTTTTTCGTCGAAAGAAAAGAATTAATAGAAATCATTCAGTCCAATAATTTTCATTGCGTAAAATAAATAACTTCAAATGATTTTTGTCCAGGAATGGTTTTAAAAAATTAAAAATAATTATCATGCATTTGTTAATATTCATCTCAGGAAACTTAATTCAAAATGGAAGAATTTATTAAGTATTTATATATTTTAAGGAATAAGACGTAGATAGTAAAAGAAGGTTCAGTTAAGCTGAATAGTTCATTATGTATGCATGAAAAATATTCAGTTATTATTTAAAGTCAGACGATACTTAATAGTTTCAAAAATATTAAAGAAATACGAGTTAACAACATTGTAAATATTCTTAGTAGAAAATTTTTTCTATACCGTGTTTTATAACCATTTTTGTGCATTGTCATCCACATCTGAGCTATAGTCCAAAGTTCAAGTATCTAGCCCAACAGGAAGTTAGTTTAAAATTCATTACAAAATTCCACCCGGACAGACATACAAGCCTCTTCAGGAGCCTGAATTCAAGACTAGAACTTCTTTTTCACATTTTCATGCATTGTCATGCGTTCCCCAGTTGCACGATTTTTCACATAGGTTCTTGTATATGATATATTGAGGGAAGGAGGGAGGGGAGAAAAGGCCCAAATAGGGAAGTTTTTCTCTGAAATAAGTAAATCCTTCACAAACACTGTCAAGAACTTTTCATTGCATTCCAAGGCCTTCGGAATAGTTTCACTGTTAGTTACTCAAAGAAAAGAAGGGTATTTCGGAAAGGCGTATATATACGTCAAGTGACGTTTGAGCGAGGCGGATATATACGCCGTAGGCAGTTAAGGGGTTAAAATTAGACTCAATTTCTTACAATAAATTAATAACCCATATTAATTCCAAAATAAACCAGTAATTTCTTTCGTCATATTAATTTATTAATAAATTCATAATATTCAGCTTTTTACTACTGGAATTTGTGATATTTAGCTTTTTCTGTTAGATAAAAAAAATTGAACAATAAGATCTTACCATAAAAATATTGTACTTCATTTTTATCTATTAGAATATTATAAATTATTTTCGCTGTGTTTACTGAACTGAGTCAAACCGGTGATCAAATGTAAAATGTTTTGATAAACTTCAAGGTTTTAAATACTTTTTTTTGTTTAACACAAAAAAAATAGTACAAGAAAACCATAAAAAAATAATCTGTCAATTTTACTGAAATTAATTACAAATCTTCTTCACATAATTAATATTTTTTCTGGCAATTAATATTTTTATGTCATTAGCTCTTTCCTTGTAAACATGTCTTTCCGGTGGCCGCGCTTTCCCGCCTTTTTTTTTCTAGAATTTAAATTCTCTTCACAGTATTTTAGTTACGGGACTTTTTTAATTATTTTTGTTTCTGATATGGCAGCATGTACGAGTAATTGTTTATACCTTCATTATAAAAGTTTTTTGTTGTTGAATCACTCGTCAGTCTCGTTTTACTAAATTAGATAATTAAGAACATTTTCTAAGCAATCATTTTAATTTGTCTTTATTATCTGGCATCAGATTATTTTTCAAACGATTTTTTTCCTTCACAAGATGAAGAAGCAGTAAAGAAAAAAATATTCAAGAGACATGGCGTTATTTTTTTTTTTATTTTATTAGTAAGCAAACGATAAAAAAAAATTTTCTCTTATAAAAATAAGGTATTCCAAAATGTTTAATAATTATATAGTATTTTTTTTTTTAATTTTGAAATAAAGATTGTCATGTCTTTACATAAAGAGAAGTTTAATATCAAGCGAAACAAAAATTTGCTGTCTTCTATACCGATTGAAATAAGCAATTTAATATTGAAAAACCTATGGAAATCCATTTACTGGCGATTTTTTTTAATATCGTAAATTGAATTTCTTACTAAATTAAATGTCAATGAATACTGGCTTCTAAAATATGTTTTTCGCATTTGTATTAAGTAAAAAATAATATTTAATCAATTGAAAGACTCGTGTAGAATTTATTTAATTTTGTGTAATTTACAAATACCATCTCAGTCTTGTAAAAATAAAATAAAAAACATTTTTTTCTGTCGCACACATTTTCGTCATTACACGATTTACTATAAAAAAATCTATATAAATAAGAATAAGTGTTTTTTTTTTGTTTTTTTGTTTTCCTAAACCGTTCATCCGATTACGATTAAACTTTGGTGAACGGTTGGTGACATGTACACAGAGGTTTCTGAGTAAGTGAAACTATGTTCCGATCGATGCCCAAGTGGCGTTGCGGTGGATTAAGGGGTGTTATAGATAATTATTTACATTCTTAAACCATTAGACTAATAGTCTGGAAATTTAACAAGCAGATTTCTTTCATGGAGTAGAGATCAACTACAAAATGGGTTTCGCGAAAATCGACCCCCAAGGGGCGTTGCGAGAAATTATAGGGCATTAAAGATAAATATTCTCGTTTTTGAAATATTAGACCTACATACTTGAAATTTGGCAGGCATGTTCCTTTCAAGGAGTATAGATCCATTACAAAAGTAGTTTAGGCGAAAATTCACCCCTTAAGGGGCGTTGCAAGGGCTTAAGGGGCGTTATAGATAAAGATGTTACCGTTTTTGGACTATCAGACTTACAGGTTTGAAATTATGCAGGCATGTTCCTTCCTTGGAGTAAAGATCCGCTAATAACTGGCTTTTTGCGAAAGTAGACAACCGAGGGTGGTTGCGAGGGTTTAAGTGCCATTTTTGAAAAATATCCCCGTTTTTGAACTGTAAGATATACAGACTTGAAATTTGGCAAGCATGTTCCTTTCATTGATTAGAGATCCGCTTTGAAAAGGTTTTGCCAAAATCAACCCCCAAAGAGCCTGTAAAGAGTTAAGTGCCGTTATAGATAAATATTCCCGGTTTTTAACTATTAGACCTCCAGATTTGAAATTCGACTAGTCTATTCTTTTCAAGGGGTAGAGAACCGCTACAAAAGAGACTTTTACGAAAATTTGAACCCAAAGGGATTGCGAGATGTTGTGGTGTCCCGGCGGACGCGGGTGTTGGAGGATTCGAGTAAATATCAGACATTTTTATAACTAACTCACTTTTATTTAGTTCTAGCTGTACCCGTCCACACGTTGCTGTGTTTGAACAAAAATGCAGTTTTGATACCTTAAACATAATCTATTAATGATCAAAATGAAAATTAACAATAAATTTATCCCTACATATATGTTATTTGAATATAACATATGTACAAAACATAGATATACATAGTTGATGGTAGAATAAACATGCTTCTTCACTTGTGAAGTTAAACAATATTGCAAATGAGTTTCAATTGAATACTAATTTTGTAATTATTAAATATCATAATATGAAATGAGGGATATTTGATGATTGATGGTGAACTTTATCTTAGTAGTGCTTGTAATGATACAAGATTTTTTGTTTTCCTATCTAGTGCAAGAACAAATAAATTTGATGGTTTTCCAACTCGTGAACACCCAACGTACAGCTGTCCATGTGAGAAGCATGAATTTATCAAATTTAATCCACATACTTGCAATGATTGTCCCTGTGCTTTGTTAATGGTCATTGCAAAGGCTAGTCGTACAGGAAACTGTAAGCGTTTGAATTCAAATGGAGTATTCGTTAGTATCATGGGAATGCGTGGTAGTAGTACATGTTCCCCTTGGTGTTTTCCATTTAAAATGGTTGCCTCAATTATGTTATTCATTAATTTTTTACTGATAGCCTAGTCCCATTGCATAGTCGTGATGGATTTATATTTCGTAGAAGGATGATTGGTGAACCAATTTTTAAAGATAAAATATGAGGTGGCATTCCTGGTAGATCCAATGAATTTAAAAATTCTGTTGGATAATTAACTGATTCATCGTGATTGACAACAGTATCTATGGATTTATATGTTGTTTCTTCATCAGGTATTTGATTTTGAATTGTGCAGTTTATTAAATTCACATCAATTTTTTTGGCTGCCAATATGGCACGCTCACTAACCCATTGTTTATTTTTATAATTCTGCGATAAATTTTTGGAAAAACTTTGGCAATCAATTAATCAGTGGATTTTACAATATGACAAAAGTTTTCTGGTATTGTAATACAGTGTGGGATTCGTCCATTTCCATTTTACCATTCCCAATATCTAACAATTGTTTTGCAAATCGTTCAGAAGATTCATCTTGTTGCAATTGAACACGCATATTGGTCTTTAAAAATATTTCTCAACATACCGCCATAACACCGATGATTTGAGACATGCATTCAGTTCATCTGCAGGTGTTGAACGTGGTATAACTGGTAGAGTTTCTCGAAAATCACCAGCTAGCAAAATGAGTGCACCACCAAAGAGCTGCTCATTTCCTCTCAAATCTTTTAATGTGCGATTGAGTGCTTCCAATGATTTCTTGTGTGCCATCGTGCATTTCATCCCATATTATAAGCTGACACGATCTTAGTACTTTTCCCATCCCAGAATATTTGCTAATATTACATGCTGGAGTTTCAATTACCTGCATATTTAATGGCAATTTCAATGCTGAATGTGCTGTTCGACAACCATCTAAAAGAGTTGCTGCAATACCAGATGATGCAATAGCAAGTGCAATATTATTTTGCGATCTTATAGTTGCCAGAATAATTGAAATAATAAAAGTTTTGCCAGTGTTTCCAGGTGCATCTAAGAAATATAAACCGCATCTCTTGTTAAAAATTGCATTTATAATTGTGTCATATGCTGTTCGTTATTCTAATACCAATTTCGGCAGATTAATTTGAACAAATGTTAGTAATTCATTAACATCGAAGTGCGTTTCTCGTTGTATGTCACGATCGAAAATATCATTACCATATCTATTTGAAGCAATCATTCCCAATTCTGTCAGTGATTTGTTGGCTATTGTCAAACATAAATACTCAATTAAAATAAATGCTTCATTGTATATATTTGATGTAAATAGAATGTTGGGATTATCATTTATTCTACGCATGCGATGTAAAATGTCTTCACTCATATAGTTTTTATATTTTTCCCAAAGATCCTTTGGATTAGCTGGGAAACATGTAGTTAGTATGATGGAAAATAGTGTACGTATCTGCTGTGGTTGAGCTGTATTAGAAGCATCAGTGAGTGAAATATCCCAATGAGCATCATTTTCTAATTTCTGGCAAGCCTCACGAAATGTAGCACATACATGACCATTGATTGTTTTTAATTCTTGGAAAGATGTTGGTACACGAACATTGATTAATAAAAATCTTAGGTAAATGCATTCTTCATTATTTGGATGTGCAGTGTACAGACGACCCAATGCATCTGTGGAATATAAATTTAGGTCTCCTTGTACTGTCCTACCTTGTTTACGACGCTGAAATGTTCTTGTTGATGTATTTCCCGTAAAATATGTTGGTACCTCAGAGAATAGTAGTGTCCTTGCAAAGGTATCATTTCTACATAATGTGAAAAATTCAGTTAATGTTGTTGGCGGTGGTGACATTGCTCTTGCACGTACATTTTCTGATGTAAAATACACACGCTGTCCATTTTCAAGATGTACTGCTAAATGAACAACCGTTGGATATCGCTCATGAATGAGAAATGATAAAATACGCCATACACACACACACACAGCCTCATTGCTACTTATGTAGCGTCCCAGTTGATATCGGGGGACTTTATCTTTAGATGCAGTTGTATTTTTCACTCCAAACACTGCCATATCACTTCCTTTATTCACACATATTTGCAAATATATTTTATAACTTTCACTGAATTGCAGTACTCAAGATTTATGTGTGCGTTATACGTTTTTAGTAGTAATGGAGAATATGGTACTACCCAACGATTATCAACATCAATAGTATTGTTAAGTACTTTTAGTTTAATGGATTTCCCCCCATCTTCGGTAGATCGTCGTCGATAGAGTGGATATCCATCATTGCCTGTAATAGTTTCTGCAAGTAAGTCTCTAGGATACCGCTTTGGGTACTTTCCATCTGACATGCATGGTGATTTATTATTTAGTGAGCCACATGGACCTTGAATCATGTTTTTTGAGACAATATCGTGCAAGTCTTAATCAATTTCAATGTCTGGTATTTCTGCAGAGATGATTTCATCAATTCTGTTTGCTGTTATCTTTTCCATCATCCATATTAAAATATGCGCATGTGGTAAACCTCTTTTTTGCCATTCAATGGAATAAATACATCCAACATCGAGTCTCTCCAAATACATGGTGTTTGACAGTAAAATCTATTAAAGGTTTTAATTTTTATTTAAATACACGTCCAGAAATACCATGACGATCTGATGGTGATTGTCCAGTTAATAAAAGTTCCTTTATATTTCATCCCATGCTGGGTTGCATGTAAATGTGATAAAAAAATCCGGACGACCCTATGTACGAACATACGTCATTGCCTCTTGCGCATATTCATGCATGTGTCTTGGGTTGCCTGTAAATGTGGATGGTAAAATGACAGTTTTTCCCAATTCACTGAGATTGCCATCATTTACAACTGCATCAAGTAAAAATCATCATCATGTACTCTTCAGAACGCAATTTGACTTGATTTAGTCGTATGTAGAGGAGTCTTTCTCGTTCTATTTTTGCATACATGTCAACAATGTATTGATGAAATAACTGTCTACATTTCAATATATAAATATCAGCATTCTCACGAATCATTCGATATGCATAATAATTCATAGCACTGACCTTTTTGTTAATGTCCACATTAGTTGTAGGATTTCTCATATTAATATTAAAATGATATCCATCCTCTTCTTGCCAAAATAGAATGGGGTATTGTAATGCCTCATATGAACGATGAGTTTCTGATACTTGCTGGACGTCACCAATTCTACGATGAAGAATTATATCGCGAGAATTAAATTCTTCACCAACTATGACAATTGCCACTTCATCGATCGTTGGTGCTTTGAATTGTCTTCGGGGGTGTTGACCAATAGGTGTTTTATCTGCCTTTATTATTACTTTGTAATCGTCTGATGGCATTTGTTCAATGGCGTTTTTAAATAATTTAATTAATTCATTATGTTGTTCAAACAAATTTTGTAATTCAGCGACAATCTTTCGTTTAGTACTCATATTCAGTTCACACCGTCTGTTGATTTGTTCGTCAGTATTTCCCATAAAATATATCTGAAGATATTTGTGATCAGCATTTGTCAAGGGTAGTATTGATCCAGCAGGGTGATAAATTTGTCCTTGTACTTTAAATGTTGGCATATAATTTGCACTAACGATATTCGTTGCTCCGAACGATGTCATTTGGAAGCATGCATTGTACTTGCGTAAATTTTTCAAAAAATTTTTTGATTTACTTGTTTTACCTGATACTAAAATTAATAATGGTTCAGGTGGTGAACGCAAGTCTGGTAACTTTACTTTTCCACCTGCAGAGCACATACCTGGTGTTTCATTTTTAAATTTTTAAGCACCACAATAAGTACACTTTTTATCCATTTTTCCAATAATTGCACTTGGATAAATACTGTAATTGTAAAGGGGATTGTAATTGAAACCACATAAATTCAAATCAGTATGTATCGTTCGTCTTGTCTGTGTCCTGCGAATTCGATTCCTTTGCTGACTTGCTTGCCTCTGTTCACTCGTTTCTAGTGATCGAGTAAGAACAGTGTGAACTCTCGATCTCTTTCTTGCTTTGCTTGCCTCTGTTCACTCTTTTCTTATGATCGAGCAAGAGCAATGTGAATTAGATTTCTTTCTTGCCTAGCTTGTCTCTGCTCACTTGTTTCTAATGATCGAGCAAAAGCAGCGTGATCTCGATCTCTTTCTTGCCTAACTTGTCTCTGCTGACTTGTTTCTGAAGCTCGTTCTTCTCTTTTCCTTTTTGCTTGATTTATAGATCGACCAATGGCTTTCCGTTTTGGTGGGATAATTGTGGGGTTAAATAAAACGTATTTCCAATTATTTTCTTCAGCTGAAAATCAATAATATTTTTATTTATTCGTGTATTAATAATTTATTCTCGTATTAATAATTGCGAAAGTTTTTTGACTACACTTTTGTATTTATTACAATTTGCTGGCATTAAAATCAAACGTCAAACGCATTGTTGTTTTTTGTAAAACACAAAAACAACATTAAAGGAAACACAATTTATATATTTAAAATATTCTAAATCTATTAAAGATTTTAATTTTTGTTTAAATGCACGTGCAGAAATATCATGACGATCTGATGAATTATATCACGAGAATTAAATATGTTTTTTGTAAAACACAAAAACAACATTAAATGAAACACAATTTATGTATTTAAAATATTTTAAATCTATTAAAGATTTTAATTTTTGTTTAAATGCACGCGCATAAATATAATGACGATCCGATGAAGAATTTTATCGCGAGAATTAAATATCATCATGAAATGAATGATATTGTGCTTGTAAATATGCAAATGTTATTTTGATATTTTTGGGATATTTGTTCAAAAGCACTCTGATTTAAAAAAAATTACAAAAACCTTTCCGGGGATATACTTAATAATTTCCCAAATTTTCACGGCGATTGGATGTATGGTTTTTGAGTCTATCGTGTACAGACACACAGACACACATTCATTTATATATATATAGATTTCACTTAATGGCCTTAAACAACTTAAGGGCACTTATATCACTAAAAACGAGAAGCAATCAATCGTAATCAATTTAAATATAACAGGAATAAGATCACTTATCTGAGCTCTTGAGCGCTCTTTCTCTTGAACACTTGAATGATCTTTGAATAATCTTCCACTTTGTAATGGGTCTTTCCACGATTCTTCCATTAATCCTCTTGCGTAAACACCAGTGCCCTCCGGGACGTTACAAATTGACGTAACTATACGACCTCCAGTCGCTAACGCTATGACTTCATCTACCTCCACTTTTAACTATCATCGTGCCTTTTCTACGACTAACACTTAAAGAGAAGTTTTAATTTACATAAACCAAGTCTTATTTACAGAAAGCGGTATTCAACAGAAATTACAGTTAAAAAAGATTATTTTACTCAAGAGGATTAGCGGAGACGCGGATAGACCCGTTACAAGGGTAAAAGAGGTGTTATAGAAAAAAGATCTTTCCGTTTTTCCGAACTATTTAACCTGGACCAAGACTTGAAATTTGGCAGGAATGTTTCTTTCATAGAGTAGAAATCCTCTAAGAGAGGGGGTTTGCGAAAATTGACATCCAAGAGGGGTTGCGAGGGCATTTTACATTTTAAAAAATCCCTTTTATGAATAACGTAACTGATACGTTTTCTAAATTTCAAGTTCATAACTTTTGCTGAGCAGAGATATTAGAAGGGGGGTTTCAAATGTCAACCCACATTATAGATTTAAGCAATCCCTTTTTTTCCAACTATTAGACCTACAGATTTCAAATTTGGCTAGTCTCATTTTTTTGTTGAGCAGATATATGCTAAAACACTTTTTGTTTGTTTAATTGGTTATTCACTTATATTTTACCCACACACACAAAGTTTATTTTTCCTTCAATCACTATTGTTTTATTTTTCAATTCACCCGTTTGGAAGAATGTATATAACAGTTAGTATCTTATAAAGATATTAAAAAAATCGTTTATTTCTACAATTTAGTTTAGTTTGTTTTCTGCTTAAACTGTACCCTTAACTACTTAAATTTAGTTTAGTTTGTTTTCTGCTTAAACTGTACCCTTAACTGCTTAAAAATTTAAAACTCCTTCAAGTATACGATTTGTTGTGCGAAAAAAGTAAATTTATCCTTAAATACTAAAATTAAAAATAAAAATAAAGTTATATGTCGCTTTCTGTGAAGATTTTTAGATAATTATTTTCCTTTTAAGATTTGGAGAGTAATGTTCTCCATGTTGGAAAAAATATTAATTTCCAAAATTAAAAATATAAGAAATGTTGAGTAATTTTAAACTTTGACAAGTTGTACAAAATTCTAGCTTGTTCAAATTAAAAACAAGCTTTCAATTGATAAGAATGAAGTGGCGCGTTTTTTATCCGGATAGAACAGAACCCGGGACCTTTGGGTCCGAAGCCGAGTAACTTAACCACTACACCAAAATGATCACCATGGTGCGGAGGTTGTTACTGGCTTACATAGATTAGATCGCTACAAGAAGTGCTTTATCATTTTGATTTGGCAAATAGATTTTATTACAAAAATATCTAATAATATTAAAAAACCGAGAAGGCAACAAAGAAATCACAAGCATAACGCTTATAACTTTTTAAATATCATACTGGTTCTATTTAGAAGAGGTTCAATTTACTCTACATCAAACTTATGTTGTTTTTTTTAATCCAGAAACGTATTCAAAAAAATTTTTTTGAAGAAAGAACTGAAACAGTAATTGCGTACAGTAGCTGAAGAAAAATTAAAAAAAAAATTTTTTTGTCTTTATAAAATATTAATTACTTATTTTGAATACCGAGAGCGATTCTACAAATATTAAATAATTGCTTAATTTGAATATATGAATTCTTATATATCTATTTCAAACTCTTTCACAAATAATAATAAATTGAATCGATAAGTTGTCGAATCGTTACCTTTGATATAAGAATATCGATTACACGGCAGTGTAAAATCACACGATCACGAAAGTTGGCGCAATTGCAAGTCTTATACCACTCAAAATACTTTTTTAATGCATTATTGTTGGAATATCACATCATTTGGCGACGTTTGTCTTGTTTGGCGAAAGTGATCAACGGTATTTTAAGCACGTATTAAATATTGTAAATAAAATATCTTTAACAATAGAACGTTCGTCAGTGTTGATTGGACATTGGAGCCTATTTAGTTTGTTTTCCTGTCCGCATTTTTGCAGGAAATTTGAACATTTTTCGTGACTTTTAATCTCATTTTCCATGGTGATTACACAGAAAAAGTTTTATGGCTCTAGTTTATTTCAGAGAGATTTTACGATTAAGTTTTCCTAGAACGTCCGCTGGTCTCGTTTCGACATCAAGGCAATTTATCATTATAATTAGTTGTCGTTCATCAAAAGATAATTCACTAAGTAGATACCATTAGTAAAACAAATATCCGCAAGTAATATCGTATATTTTTGTGCCCTTGAATGTAGTGTTATTGGGTTACAGCGAAAATGAGTCAACTACACTAAAATCTTTGTCTAAGTGTTTCGTTACATAGCATTTGCTTATCTGCTCATAAATAATATTTCATTCGATTTTTGAACCTTGTGCAAAGCAGACACCCTAAAACGATGACTGGTAGAAAAAGTCAAAGCCATGATGAAATTGTTTTTTGTTGCGAGAGCTTTTTGAGAATGAATCAGATGGTTTTGAGCTGTCTTGTTGTAATTAAGATTCCAAAGGAGACATACGATTGAGTGAAAGTGACTACGAAGAATCTGATGAAAGTGCAAATAAAACTGATAATATTCCAGTAAATCTTAATAAAAAGTCGTTAGGCATGGCACTGAATGGATAGTGCATAAAAGAAATGTTCCTGGCAGATTTGCAACTTGAAATGTTCTGCGACATTTTCCAACAGGCTTCGCGAACCATATTGTCAGCATCTATTTTTTATGATATGAAGAGTCATAATATATGATAATTACATGAAATAATATTAAAACGTCTTAAAACTAAAACCTACTGAACAATATTTCTGCAATTATTTAGTTATTACAAATATTTTATATCTCCGTGTGGAAACGACACCGGTGGACGTTTAAGAGTAATCGAAATCCCGGAAGTTCTAGTGTTAATACACGTGACATTGAAAATGTAATACCAAGACAGGAGTGATCAGAAAACTATGTGCATTTCAGGGTGTTCGCAGCGAAATATTAAAGGGATTTGAAATGCACAGACGTTGAATAGCATAATAAGGAAAGGAATTCGCAGAATTGGCGATATATCGTGCTGTACGTGTTATTTTTGCCAGTGAAGTGAAACTCTGGAAATTTCTTTCATGTCTCTCAGGACAAATGCACTGGCAAAGAATGCCAAGCTTGTTCCAAAACAGGCAATTCCGACAGACGTACGGTTTTATAAGAGGCATGGTGATTGCCTGCATGAAATGCATCATGGCAAGCTCCATATTAGTGTACACGATTCGAATGTTCTTTTAGATATTTTAATCCTTTTTATTAGTAAGGAATTTAGATATCTAAGGTGTTATATTCCATCGAGCTTGGCAAAGAATTTTTGCAAAAAGGCAAAAGATTGGCTAGCCATAAAATTGGTTCAATTTTTTTTTTAAAAAAAAAGGTAGTCCTCAGTCTGAAATGTTTATAGTACTGCAGCATTCATCTCTTTATTGCTCCAAACTTTCATTTATCTGTTTTAATCTTTAGTGTTCAAATAATTTGTTTTTCAGTTGGCGTATATAAAATATGTGCGTGTGCGTATTCCCTCATTCCTTCATTCGTAAATGGAGGGAATATCTGGCTTCATGTCCTTGAAAAATTGAAGAAATATCTATGCTGCTCGGGTAATATCGCTAATTCCATTTTCTTATTGAAACGATGTCTTCCGGAGAAAAATGAATGATCTAAATGTCATTACTTTTCTTTATATATTTTATCCGTTAAAATGATTTATTGATCTTAGTAAGTAAAGAGTTGTTTCCTTGTTTCAATATTAAGATGATGGATAACATGATTTAAAAAATATGGATACACTGAAAAGTAATTTTTCGTTTTATAAAAAAAATGAACAGTAAAAATGTCTTGAAAGAAATTCGAATAAAATGATAAAAAACTTTGAATGCATTCTTTTCTTATACAGATGGTTAGGTTTTGAAATTAATCTTTTCGGAAGTTTACTGGACATAGATTTCTGATATTTATTTAAATAGGTCAAAGATGAGTTAGAAGTTTTTTTTCTATCGATCTGAGCTATTCGGGAAAGATGGATTGTAAATAGTCACGACAGACAAAAGAAACTATTTTCAATAAATTTGTATCGTTTGCTAAATTTTATCGAACACTTCCCTCCGTTACTGCTTTAGACTTAAAATCTTGTCTTAAACGTATGGAGGCATTGCCGGTTTAAACTCATTTCGGACCCTGGGCGTAGAACGTTTATGGGCCCAATTGGCACTGGGGGATCCAATGAGGGGCTCTTGGATCCGGTTAAGTCCAGCTTATCTGGGCCCTTCCATGTTCCTAAACGCCCACCCCAAGCGCCCAATGAATAAATTTGCACTGTATGGAGGAGCAATTTTTAAAAGTTGAAAAATAAAATTTTTCTTTTCAAAGCTTTAGAGGGAAAAAATTAACGTTTTATGCATATTGAATTAATATACGAGGGATGTTTTTTAAGTAAGGTCCGTTTGTTTTTTAAAAAAAATAACAACAATATTTTGTTTCAGAAAACTTTTATCTTAGGATTGTACATACTTTTGCCTATTTTTCTACATATTTTCAGAGTTTATTAGTGCACACGTCATACCTTAGAACTAAGTTTTGAAAACCCTCTTAAAAGAAGTTTGCCGCCTGGTCTGGCAGCCAAGAATTCAAGGCCGCTTTCACTTCTTCGTTGTCACTGAAGCGATTCCCACCAAGACTGTGTTTGAGGTACCGGAAAAGGTGGAAATCTCTGAAAGCAAGGTCGGAGCTGTATGGTGCATGATCCAATAACTCCCAACCAAAAGATTCGATTAAGTCCTGAGTCATTTGAGAAGTGTGAGGCTCTTATGTTTAAACTTCCTGTCCCATTTTCGAACTTTGCTGTCACTCATTGCCTCAGTGCCATAAGCACTTCTGTTATCTGGCGATGAATGTCTGTTGCCGACATGTTTTTCGAGTCAAAAAACGGATAACAGACCTATTTCCCACTTGGCGTGCGAATCAATCAACTTTAACATTTTAAAGACTCTCTATGAAGCTTATACGACTGATTCAAAGCTGGAAATGGCGCGAGTGTGTTCGCAGAGACTGGTTGTGGCGTATTCGCGAACTAGGGAACTATACGCGCCAACGGACCTTACTTAAAAAATAGCCCTCGTATTATTGTTTTACATGCAATATGTATTAATTCCTGAAAACATAACTTAAATAGACTGGTCTATAAATGATAAATTGCAATCAATCAACTTTATATGTCTAATTTGAAAATAAACAAACATAGAAACAAATTGGTAAAAATTGTACCTTAAAACGGTCATTTATTCCATTTTACAAAATTTTATTACAGTTAAATTTATGTATAATTGGTTTTTTTTGCAAAAATACAACTTTTATAGAAAAAAATATCTATTATTTTCCTAAAGAAATTAAACAAAGCAGCTTCAATAGGGAGGTAACAAACATAGAGAGAGTGGACCGAGGTATCCAACACCTCTTGTTCCATGCATGGAATAAAGTGTGTTGGATACCGTTCGGAAGAATCCGAGTATTATGCAGATAGTTCGAACCACTCGTGACCCGCCCTTACCAAGCCTATTACCTCGTTATGATCCATATTCACACAAATTGTAAGTCAAATTAGCACACATCCAGAGGTACGAGGTATCTTTTTGTGTGGAACTTTCGCAATACAATCTTTCTGCAGCTCGTGCATTTCCTTCTGCCAATCCGTAAATCAGGTGCATATTTGCCAACTCGGTATTTGTAAAAATTTTCATACTCCTCTACGGGTGATAGCTGCTCAAATGACTGCGTTAATGCATGTTTGTTTTCGTAAATGCTCTTGTGTACAACGCCACCTAGAGACGAACGAAGGTGTTGTCGCAGCATTAAGGTCGCGGGTGTAGGTGTGTCTGGCGAAGAAGCAGACATGATCTTAAAAATATTTTCTTTCTATCTATCTTTACTTCATGAAAATATATAAGTTTATAGCTAAACTCTGGAAACAATCCGAAATCCTTATTGAAAATCCCTTAGTTTCAGTCGGAGCTCCTTGTAACAATCCTTCTCAAACCCTGATATCTCGGTCAACTCCAAGGCTATTTACTTTCCCAACTCCTGGTGGATTGTACGACGAATATTAATTTCAGAACGCGTGACCTTTTAGTTGCAATTCACCTTCTCTTATTCTTAGATTTAACGATCAATGATTAAACATTCACCTCACATACCCAACACCAGGGTTTAAGGCGGTCTTTGGCTAATGTTAAAGAATAGGACCCTGATTCGGAATATTTTTTCGGATATAAAAGTACTCAAACATTAATATTATATTCTGGCTTCAATATCCTGTAAAGAATCACTTATTTCATTGTACTACTCATTTTTATCCGAGTTGACTCATTTTCTCTTTTGAAAAATGTGTTTCGCATTTTTCTCCTAAATCGTAATGTTAAATAAGCTATCTCTTTCCATGTTAAAAGAAAAAACTGATTATTTATTTTAAATATTTTGAAAATTTAAAGATTGAGGCATTTTTCCTGTTTCAAAATGTGCTCCACATTAAAACAGCACTGCCATACATATGGCGAAAACAGCCATAAATAGTATTTACATTTACATAAAATCAAGTCAACTCTACTGAAAGCGGCTTTTAAATTAAAATCAAGGTTAAAGAAAAGTTTCCTAAAGAGAATAAGTAGAAGAACCCGAATAATACCCGTTACACTTTGCTCAACACCTTTATTTGTTAATCACACGTCCAATGCATGCTCTCAATGAGGCCAAAGGTGGCCCCACCCCCGTTACAACGTTTCCGACTATGGATTGCTATGCAAATCTGAATCCTCGTAATGCCCCCAAACTCCCCTTAAAGTTTGTCCCAATGATCCTGGGACACCCTGTTTGAATAACAGGTGCGTAGATACAACCGTATCACCCGTTACAATGATACTGCCCCCCTAAGCTACAGGATCCCGAAATGCGGAAGTAAAAATAGTAAAATGTTAAGGGACCTCAAGGAAAGACCCCCCCCCCCTTAAGGAATTTTGATACAGGGCAAGCGTAGAACTACGCCAATGATACATATGTTAAATTGGCAAAACACATAACGGTTACATGATAAAGGCAATCGTGTGTTCTCTATTGAATTTAAAACTGACGTTAAACTTGCATTTGCTATACTGTTTGTAAAATGTAGGTAAAATTTCATATTTACCTTATTGGGTATGGATGTTCAAGCATTAAGAAGAAATAATTTCATCTAGGGGCCGTGGGTAGCATAGTGGTTAGAGCATCGGACTCCAGACCGGAGGGCCTGGGTTCGATGCCTGATGCCACTAAATACCACCGAGTACACACGGAGCTAGTTAAATCAGTGGGTCCGAAAGTCTTGTGGGTGGTCGCAGCAGAAACCACGAGTGCAGGGGGTTGGAGAATATTTCCCTCCCCTTCAGTTCCATAACAAAATTGTGGAGGTGGAGATAGGTAGTGTCGCCATCTATCGTTAAGAAGTCCAACCTGTCTCACAGGCTCTGGCAACTTTCATTCCTTCCCTTCGGGAAGGACACGACAACAACAATTTCATCTAAAACTTTTTAAAATTTAAAAGATGCTTATACTGTAACATATCACACAAAAAGTCTAGGGAATAACTGATAAAACAATTTTTAGGCAAAACTAAACTTTATTTATCAAGATACTTCCTTTTTCTAGAGTGATATATTCAGCCCAGCGCTCTTCTAATATTTTAATACCTTTTTCGTAGAACGATTTGTCTTTGCTCTTAAAATAGGTTCCAACTTCACCAAACACTTCTTCATTTGAGCCAAAACTCTTTCCCTGTAGCATTCTTTTAAAGTCTGAAAACAGCCAGTAGTCACTGGGGGCCAAGTCTGGACTGTACGATGGGTGGGAAAATAATTCGAAGCGCATAGTTTTGGTTGAACAGTGTTTTTCCCCATCAAAAAGCAATGTCAACCTAGGAAATGTTTTTCATCCATGATTTATAAACAAACAAATGTTTCATCACTAAAATCTCTGTAACTTTTCAACTAAACAAGATACGATAGCGAAATTTTGACACATACCGTTTAGAAGTTAGTACTACTAGGTTATACTGAATAAAGTTAGAAGGTAGAGCCATCTTATGTTAGTCCCGGGACTTATTGAGTGATGTGTTATGTGTACTTTTAAATAATATACGTTTTCTTAATTATGTGCATTATTATTGTTGACAAATATGTGCTTTTTGAAGTGAAAACTGCTTTAGCGGCGTCGAGCACTTTTGGGTAGGGGAAAATCTTATAGGTTCGTGTCACCGACATGCTCTGAATGGTGGATGCAGAGTGTGCTTTTCGCCTTAGAAACTTTTTGGATGGGCGAAATCTCGTGCGTTCGCGTCAACGACATGCTATAGTAGTATATCTGTAGCTATACAGCTGACGTATAATGCTGTGTATATCTTATAAGTGAAATTTAATGGATTTGGTGAAAAGTTCAATGTGTATATACTGTGCATTGTTTAAATAGTGTTTTTGTTTGATTATTATTTGAATCGTTTAATTGAAGAATCATTGTGAGGTACAATAATGAGTACTAAGTAAATATACTAATTTTTTTAAGATAAAAAAATAAGTAACAGAAAATTATTTAAAAAACTCGTATTTATTTTGGCGTTTGAAGATTTTGTATTATTTATTTTCCAATATTTAACCTCTGCAATGCATCGCGCAATCCGGATTAGTATTTCACAGTGGCTTAGACGTTTTCTTATTACTGTGGTAAAACGGATTTCTATTTATTCATTCATATTTTTATCGTGGATTTTGAAATTAAAAATTTTACAAAATCTAATAACAATTCAAGATTAATGTGTTGAAGTTTAAAATATGGTTATTAAAGCAAATAAACATCATAAAAGATCAACAAGTCATCAAGAGGATCTAACGTTAGAATTAAAAAGGTTATAAAAGAATACACTACAAACGGTCACTAAAACTTTTCTAGAATTCATCTCTAACAAGATGGGATTATCGATATTTTCATTCAATTGTCAAAGTTTGCATGCTCATAGAGCTGACCTAAAAAAATGATGCTGTCGTAAAAAAGTCAAATGTTCTGCTTTTGTTGGAAATTCGTATGAAAAACGAAGAACCACTTGATATTCCGAATTTCAACTTTGTTGTAAGTTATAAAAGACCCGAAGTTCCAGCAGCAGGCGTAGCTATTTATTACAATACTCAAGATACGTCACACTTCATTACTTCACATACGGACATACATACTAAATTCACTAGAAGCATTGGTGTTAATGTTTCTGATATAGGCGAAATATGCGTTGTTCGTTGCGATTCCGAAAATGGGCAATACATATTAATGGTTGCCGTATTTCGCTTGAAAACTCTGATACAGGTACAACAATTTTTATTCGAAAATTTGTTGATTTATACAAAAGAGGGTTCTGAAATACTCGATAAAAGATTTGGCGAAAAATATAATAATGTGCCGATGATTTTAAGTGGAGACTTCAATATTAACTTTGCAGATGATAAAAATCTACCACTAATTGAATTTCTAAATTAATAATTTAAATATGCCCAATGATCGAAAACTCAGTACTATAAAATATAAAACGACGATTGATACGGTTTTTACTCGATAGAAGAAATTGAACCAAACTTTTTCCTTTCTTATTTTAGTTACCATAAGCCTATTGTATCTTTTTAGAACAAATGAAATAATTGAAAGTACAAAAAGTCTAAGTATTGTTGAAATTAATGATGATAATGATGCAAACAATTAAAACAATGTTAAAAATCAAGTACATTGAAATTGAAGTAAATACAAATACTATCCATAAATATGATTGTATATTAATTGTTATTTCAATTTAATTGTATTTATATTTTGTCATGATCTTGTACAGCCCGTAATATATTTGAATAATAAAAAAACCATATAAACAGGCATATAATTGCTGCTCGGAGTGTCAATAGATGTGAAACTAGATTGAAGTTGATAATTTTAATTCAAACATTATGAAATTTCAAATTTTAATACTAAAAGCTCCAAGTTTTCACTTCCATCGGCAGTCTCTATGACTGCCTTTTTTTTATAAAAAAAATAAGTTTCTGCAGGAAGCAAATATTGGCAACAGTGAAGCGCATGAATTGATTGGCTGGAAAACAATTGCATTTTTTACAGGACTATGACATCGCATTAATTTAATCGACTGTAATCTTATAACCATTATGCATAGATTATTACTAAGAATAGAAATTGAATAATCCCAAAATATTCTAACTGCGAATTTAGGGCAGTTTTTCTAAATATTAGCCATACTTCTAAAGTCGTAAGAAAAATCGACGTTTCCTCCATTCAATCAGTTCATTTCAAAGTACACATAACTTTCAGTAATAGTTATTCAGCGGCTTCTTCTTTCAGTCATTTTTTTATTTATTTATTTAGCAAGCGTTTTAAGAACTAACAAAAAAACGAGTCTGAATTCAATTTTGTGCACAATGTTTTCCCTTTAATAAGTCCTCAAGGGAGAAAATATTCGAAATGAATACGTAAAAGTCAAAAAAGAGAATCGAGTTCAGCCAAGTGTTTTATTAAAAAAAAAAGTTATTTTCCAAGTCGTTTTCTTTGTACATAGTTTTCTTCCGCGTGACTTATTTGGAACTTCGTTTCTTTTTTCTTTTTTTTTTAAATCTTTTTTTTGGTAAATTTTTTTTCCTCACTCTTTCAAAATTAGTTTGTTCTCTGTCTTCGGAGGAAAAAGCAGAAATGAAATAATTTATTTATTTTTACGGCAACGAATGATTACAAAAAAACAGCCCAATCTTCAGCTGGTAATCTTATTACTTTATTTCTTGAATGCATAGAATGTCAAATGGTAAATTTTTACACTGTGCACATAAAATACTTATTCTTATTGAATTATTTTATTAAATATAAAAAGAGATTACGAGAAAGAGCTGATTTTTTTTAATAAATGAATCGTATGTATATTTTTGTCAGGAGTGTGGGTTTTAAAAAATTGTATTTCTTTTGTGCTGTATAACTTGTACAAAACTATGATATTAATTTATTACAGAGTAAGCCCTGGAAACAAAGTTTGTACCTTTTTTTGTTTAATAAAGTTGGGTTTTTTTTTTTTTTTGGCATGAAAATATAAATTCTTGCAAATTAGTTATTAAATGTTTAGAACTGACTCATTTGGTTAAGAATATCGGTCCTCAAATAAAGAATGATAGTTTATAATTTTTATTCGAAGTGTGACAGTTAATTACCAGACTATAGTCTTAAAAATTAGCTTTATTGAAAACCAATATACGAATACCTTTTAATTCCCTTCAACATACTCCCCTTCCCTATCAATACATCTCTGCATAAGTGTTTTCCCCTGTTTAAAGCAATGCTGCGGCTTATTAGGTGTCACCATCTTCAGTAAGTCTGCCGTTGTTGCCTAAACCTCTTCTACAAACTGAAATGCGTTTTGATTAATGCATTTTTTTACTTTAGGAAACACGTAGGAGTCGTATGGTGTAAAATCTGGTGAGTACGGTGGATGCTCGAGCACAGTATTGTTCGTCAAGAACTGTTTTACTGAGAGTGCAATGTTCACCGAAGTGTTGTCTTGTTGCAAAATCTACGTATTGTTGCTCGGCAGTTCTAGCCTATTCTTCCCCACGCTTTCTCTGAGCTTTCTCAGGATCTCAATGTAGATCTGCTATTTTACCGTTCGGCAATAAGGTACCCATTCAAACATGATGATGCCATCAATATCGAACAAAAATGGTGAGAATGACCAGTTCTTGATGTCATAGTGTTTGACCTGAACGCTCATCATCTTCAACAACCTCCCGGTCTTCGGAAAATCGTTTGTGTCATTCAAATATTTGATTATGTGACGCGCAATTATCCCCAAACACCTCTTTTAATAAGTTAAAACATTCAGTTGAAATTTTTTTTTATTAATTTCATGAGGAGTTTCAAATTTATGCGCACTCGGTTTTTAAGTTAATCATGATCGCGGCACTTCGACACAACAACGTCTTACTCAAACAAGGATGAAAAACGAACTGAACTAGTTTGAGGGATGGAATAACGTGCCATAAGCACTGGAAGAATAAGGTCAACTATATTTCATTTCCATTCCTTCACACCAAGCTAACGACCAGGGTAGGCCGTCCAGGAATTTAATTGTCACGCCTTGTATATTAAAATAAAAAGTTATTCACTCATTTTCTCACCAAGATATCTCCGGAACTATTAGATCTATAGACATTAAATTTGGTTTTGGACCTTTTGCATTGTGCTAGTCTATTTAAAACTAGTCAAACGGCTTTAGAATATAATAAAATGATACTGGCAGTGCTACTAAAGAATTTACTTTTTTCGGAGAAAAGGTGGGGGAAATTTCAAAGAGCACATTCCAGGAACGATGAATTTCATAGCTAAGTAGTGTTTCTTGCTGTTTCATTTGAGAGTGTGCTCTTTTCTTTAATTTATTTGCTCTCATTTTCGCTTACCGTGCGTAACAGGAGCTTTTTAATTTTTTTGTAGGAATAAATCTGACAACTGGGTATCTTTGTACACTATGAATGAACTGAATGGGATGCTGGTTTATGGGTTCACCATGTTTAAGGATATATAGTACAACTCATAAGAAATAATATTTTCTATTACAGTAGAACGTTGTTTATCCGAACGTTTATTATCCGGAGCGTCAAATATCCGAACCAAAGTCCGGATACGTATTCGAACAGTGCAATGCTCAATTGTTTCGTGTGAGGCCAAAAGTGACGGGAAAATCCAAGGTGAGGGATATTTGGAGAATTTCAGCTGTGTGATTTGGTAAGCATATGCGTGGAATATTATGTCAGTTTGTTTCCAAGTGAGGGGTGTATATGTGCTCTTTTGCAGAGTTTTGTTGATGTAGAAACCTGGATGGCATGCGATGCAAAAAACTGTGGATTTGAAATGCTAAATAATGACGAGATTGTGACTTCCGTGCAAGAAGAATCCGACCCTGTTGACGACGAAACGGATGAAGACGAGGACAACAACAATGAAAGAAGTAAGGATCCATCAAATGCTGACGCGTTTCTGCGTTAGAGACAGCTATGGAGTGGTACAAACAACAATCAGAGAGCTGTCCTACTCAACTACCGCTGCTGAAGAGAATCAGATACTTTGCATTGAGAAAACGAAGGTGTACAAGGCTGCTGCGAAAAAAAAGTGAATTTTTTCCCCAATCAAGGTAAAATTGCGACATTTTGCACCTAGTTTGTTTTTTCTTCAAGAACGTTTCCAGCATGTGATGATTTTCAATGTTTGTGTAGTGTCCAATATCATATACTGCATGGATCGCATTCGATTTTTGTTTATCCGAACGGTGTTCGTTCACAATTGATTCGGATAAATGGCGTTCTACTGTATATTGTAATTCTAGACATTCAATTTTGTATTTTCGTTTTATTATTTTATATTTTTTTTTTTTTTAAAGTGAAAGTAACCAATTTTAATTAAAAAACACGCTACCCCCTCCCCCTCTCAATAAACCGGGAAACAACGCGCACCTGTGCGAAAAACTGGGGATCACTGGGGGTGAATTTCTCAGCTTTTCTATCGGTAGTTAAGGGGTTTATACTGCATTCATTACGTAGTGATTGCTGAAGTCCAATTGATGCATACAATTTTATGATACAATAATTAAATAAAATTGTTAATTTCTTGAGGGGAATGCAGGTACTTAATTACTTGTATACATGTAAAAATTGTATTTAATAAAACAACCTACTAATTATCAACCTATGCTATTGAAAAAAGGGAATGCAAACGTTGCACAGATGACGAAATTTATTATTGAAAATGTTGGAAGGTGGCCACTGTAGCCAAGGGGTGATGGTCATGAACATGTGGTTGGTGTTGTCGAGTCCTGGTGTCACTGAATCCCCGCTGTGTAAAGGGGCTGATACATATTAAATCTCTCGAATTCAAAGTCCTCCCATTGGCGTGGAGTGGTAGTACTGATAGAGCGATACCAGCTTAGGTGTCCTCATCACTTGACCATGGCTCAAAATTACGAGGGTCCGTAACAATTGCCCTCGTGTTACTTTATTGTGTGAAGTTAATATTACTCTTATTTACTCGACTGTAAAAGGGGGGGTCAGTGGCGTAACGGAGAATATTAGGGCTCCTGCAACTTCAAGTTTAGGGCCCCAAGCCCAAATACGTACTTAGCGTCAGTCAAGCTTTGGGCCCCCTTGAAGACCCTGCCCCCCGCAGTGAGGGGGAGTTTGAGGGGTGTACATTATGCCACTGGGAGGGGGGGGTCTGTTTCAGCTGGCTAACAGGAATGTGAAAATCACAGCGAGTGTTAGGTAATACAGTTGTACGGCCTTTCAACAATTACAAATTTCTAAAAGCTGTAACTTCAAAACTTCTTTTTTTAATACCTAAAAAATTGTCTTTTGCTGATTACCTGAAGAGGATATTTAATTTTTGAGTCTAGGGAAATTTTATCTAAAACGGGACGTATAGCAAACACAACGATTGAGAGCCCTGTTGTGGCTTTAGATTTAGCGAACGTTATCCTTTGTGTGGAAAGGAAAACGCATAGTTTGAATTAAATAATCTGTTCGATACCTTGTCCCATTTATTGCTTGGAATATTGTAACTGTGTGCCTGCTTATTAATAATGTTAAATTAAATTATTTGAGCCTAAGGTATCCGACTACTTGCGCGACAACTTCTTTTTTTTAAAATGGAGATATGGAGATTTTTTTGTGGCTTTTAGATTTATTTAGTACATTTTAAGTAAAATATGCTAAAATTTAGAAGAGCAAAAGAAAGTATTATTACTTAATTAGGAAAAATTGGTAATAATTGACAAAAAAGAACATAAACGGGGCCCATTTTGTACCCAAAGTTTATGAACAAATCTATTCTTCAATTTTGATGGGTTGCTAAGTTATTCATTTTTGAAATGACCTTCAGGATAAGAGATATTTTAATTTTTACAAAAACTAGAGCCCTTTATCTTAGTTACTATGTGAAATTGCTATAAAAAAAACAGTGATTACATTAATTTAAGGGACTGTAAGTTTTTTAATAAAATAGTTATTAAATCTGAAGGTTAAAACACTTCTACAGTTATACAGAACTTACACAAAAATTTCAGTCAATTATTTTCGAAACTTTTTCATCAATCGCGGCATTTAAAAAAAAAAAAACATAATTTGTGTAAAACGCGCTTTAAAGTATGGCATCTTGCTTAATGTATTGGCATCTGTTTTTTTCTAAAAGACATGTAGTTTTTGTTCTAGTGAACGGAAAATAATAAACTGGGTATTTTTATAAAGTTAATTAAATGGCCTGTAAAATAAAATCTTTAAAAAATTTGTCAATTTCTGGAAAACTTCTCAATTTTAGGGTAGTCATATACCTAAACACAGACATTTTTTTAAACATATCTTAGAAAGTACTAATGATGAATAATTTGTAATTTTTGTCCTAATATCCATCGGTATGAATGAATACATTAAATAATTCGAGGGAATTAATAACTATGCGAATTACTCTCATACGGTATTTTAAACTAATAAAAGTGTAATTAATTTGATATTGGCATACTACTAGCTTTTGGCGTGATTTTAAATTATTTCCCAATAGATTTTTGTAGACTGTCTAATATTACAATGATGTAAAGCTATCGCCGCAAATTGGCGAAATTTGACAGCTATTTGGCGAGAAAATCTATAGCGTACGTATATTAAATTAGTTCTAAAAAAGTTATTCTTGTATGGTACATTATTTTAAACAATACTTGTGTGTTCAGGCATCATTGCGGGCTGCAAGAAAGAATGGAAGGTTTCTGTTTGTTATCCATAATTTGAGTAATTATTTTAAATCCAATGGAGATAAAATAAATAAATTATAAGTTCAGAAGATATTAAAGAAAGTTGAATAGCCCTAACAGGAACAATTAATAATTATAATATAGATAGATGTGTATAAAGCCTTCAGCATTTTATTTGAAGAGTAGATATTCATAATCTATTTAACTATAATTAAATCAATTAATAATGAATAGTATGATAAAAATGACAATGTTAACTAAACGAAATTAGCAGTTAATTAGTTTAGAATAACTAATCAAAATAATTTCGTTTTTCATTTGTTATATAAAAGGAACAATAATGAGCTCTATGAAATTATACTGAAAATTTATTTCTGTGGTTGTTGACTATATAATAATTTTTTTTTTCATGTTAATTGACTTTTCTTGCATTTGGCGTTTTTCATCATTAAGATACGAGTAACTTCTTTATTAAGTCATCGTTTCTATTAAATTAAATATAAGGCCATAGATTTTTAATGATTTTTATCTGAATTTAGAGTTTTTTATAATCTGAAACTAATTACGGTATAAATTAATTAACAGTATTAATTAAACGCAATTAACAATTAATTAGTTAAGAATAACTTATTAAAATAAAAGGATAATTGGCTCTTTAATTTTTTAACAAAAATGAACATTAATGAGTATACTGGAAACTATTTTTCTGACGGTTGACTATATATTATGATTTTTTTTTACCACGTTAATTGGCTTTTTTTATATTTAGTATTTTTCATCATGAAAGTGATAAGTATCCTAGTAACTATTTTACTTGACTCTTAAATTAAAGATGAGGCTTTAGATTTTAAATTAGTTTGATTTTATTCTGAATCAGAATTCTTGAATATTCTGAAACTACTTTTGTAATTTTTTGTAAGAAAAATTCTGGGACCATTTTCAACGTTATGCTCATAAAATTTACTGAAACAAGTTGTAGAATTAAATGTTTAATAAAGTATGTAGAATGATTAATAATTAAAATAATTACCATGCAGAGTTTATTTAAAAAGCAAATTCATTAATTTATCATTGAAAGTTAATGAATGAGTGCTTCATATAAACTTTAAATGTCGTTTATATTTTTTTGAGTAAGTAGTGTGAAAACGTTTAGAAAATTAATGACGTTAAAACTATGAATAAGAAATGACGTAATTATTCAAATTTGTGTGCATTTTTCCATCTTTATAGCATGAATAGGGTGTATAAGTTGGTAAATTCGACAAATTAATTTTTTTTAATTAGAAAACTCTAAAAAGAGGGAAATATTTATAATCAATAACCGTGTTATATTCGCTTTCTGTTTTAATCTCACATAAAAAACAATTACCTCGCTTGAATTTAAACCACACTCCAAGTTATCAATGTTTTTGTGAAAAAATGTTATCATCCATTCTAAGCCCCACCTCCCGATTCTCTGCACATTTATTATAAAAATAAAAAAAATTGTGTAAAAGATTCATCAACAACAGATAATTAAGAAATTTTAGAAAAATGAGAAATATTAAGTTAATAATTTATTTATTTTACAATATTTAAAATTTCATAAATACATATATGGACCTATAATTACTCTAATTCTCAGTATTATGTTTCGAAAATAATTCGTCACTCCCGTTGTCACAGCTGATATAAAAATTGGTGCCGGCATCGCCATTTTCTCACACTTTGTCGCCTTCCTTGCCATCCAATGCATTTGGTAATTATTTAATTTGTGCTTATCTTAGTATTGTTAAATTAATTAATTGTAAAATGCATTGTGCAGTACTGATACATTTATAAGTGTATTATATAAGTGTAAATGTGTATTTTCTTTTTGTTTACTTTCAGTAAATTGATATTTTCTAAAAATCTTTTGTTTTCGACTTTTCAATAGGCTCGCCCCCCCCCTCAGTTTAAGAAACACTGGTTTATTAAATAAAATTACCAATTGGTATTACTAATACTCATTGTAGGGGCCTATAAAGTAATTTTGCTTGACCGCTTATTCATGAGGCCGACGGTCCTGCCGACCCTAAGTTTTGATGGATATCCATGAATTTTAGTGACCATCCAAAATTCCAGGACAAAAAGATCTAAACACACGCTAAATTACTTCCTTCTTTACTGACAAAATGTTTTCTACCTGTCTTGACACAAAGGAAGTTTTAAAGTAGGAGCGGGGGTTGATCACATTCCTCTTACTAGAAATCCTTCTTGCCTTTCCCTCCCTAATAAAATAACTATTCCTTAGGCAGCATGGCTTTGGGCCCCTACTCTAATCTCAGCACATGGTTCTAACAGCAAACAATTGGCATTTACACCACATGATAACTAGGTAACTTCTGGCCAGCAGCTATCGATGGGCTCGGCGTCTGGTTGGCGTCACGCTTTTGTCTCATGGCTGACCATGCTGAAGAAACCTTATTATAAGTCAACTTTCCGACTTGTGCCCTTTCCCCTTTTAGACTAATATCTAAAAAACATTTATCATCGCACCTAGATGAATTCGTCATGCGGACTTATGTGCTGTTTCAGCCGGTGCATACAGAGTGGCATGAGTTTTTGGCCACCAATAAATTCTAAATCAGAAATGACCAAATTACCTTTTACAAACAATCTTAACTTTTATTAAAATGGTTAACCTGAAGAGAATTAAGAATTAGTTAAAATATAACAAACGGTCTGACAAATAAGGTTACGGTAACAGCGTGTACGTTTGCAAGAGAACTACCAAACTGCTTGACTTTCTTTGGTAGACGGATTACTTATAGTACTTTGAGATGACGTGGTTTGGTATGATTTGCTAGAGCAGAGTCGCCAAAAGTTCATCAAAAATATTTTATAATTTAAATTTTCTGGTTGTACTTTTACCTGACCTCTCAAAATATTCTAACCAACTTGAAATTTGAGAATATGTTTTGTTTTTCTCAAAAATTACAATTTAAATAGCCAATGGTCACTACTTTTTTTACATATGACGTGTATATTCGTCATGACACAAAATCCTGCAACTTCATCATGACGAGTATATTCGTCATGACACAAAATCCTGCAATTTCTTCATGACGAGTATATTCGCCTTGACACAAAATTCAGCAACTTCATCATGACGAGTATATTCGTCATGACACAAAATCCTGCAATTTCTTCATAACGAGTATTCTCGTCAATCACAATTAACTGGTTATTGCAACCATTCATTTGCGGATTTTCAAATCTTTGGAAATGTTTTAAGGTGCTTTCAGGAATTAGAGAAAAATTTACTTACAAATAATTCATTACTTTTTGTTTCTTTAGATTAGTTTTATCGCATCCTAAGGAATGCACTAATCTAGCATTAGATATTCCATAGGATTAACATCGCGTTTACAAACTTGAAAGAGCCTATATAGAGGGAAGCCTTTAGGGATTTATCTTCTTTAAGTATATACAAGAGTTGGGAACCCGTAATAAGTAAGGATCTTTCCTCTCTCCGTTGGAATTTACCATCTTTGATAAGCACAAGAAACACACCCCCATGAGGCTTTAACAAATTTCCCCATGTTCTTGAACCTCCTTTCCTTATCAACTAACACGTACATGCATTCATTGTAATTATTCCTGATATTCTTCAGTCCCAGCCTAGTTTGTAATTGACGCAATGGGCTAAATTTTTGCAGTCACGTGATTAATACGATCATGTGTTTTCCATTTAATTAAAGAAAATAAAATTTGAATTTTTACTAATTGTTCTACTTGTAAAATTTAGGTACAATTTCAAACAAGTAATTGGGTACAGATGTTCAAACGTTAAAATAGTTCAAATTTTTTTAAAATTATTTTAAGAAGATTTTTATACTACAAGCATACCTATGTACATTATTATTATTGATAAATATTTACTTAAGAAAATTTTATAAAATACAAACGATGGCAACAGAGAAGAGCACTAATTTATTAGTTGGTAACACGTGATTGTGTTTATTAGTGTACATATGTATTTTATTTCGTATTATGCCAGAATGTATTTTGTTTCATTCCTTTCGGTAAGATAATAATTTTTTAAATAATCTTTTGTTTTCGACTTTTCGATGTGCTCGCACCCCCCCCTCTTGGGTTATCACGCCCCTCCCCAAGGATTAGAGTTTGAGTTGAGAAATGCTAATATAGCTTATTTCGCCAAAAATGGTTTTGGCGCCTATAAAATCAACAAACCAATCATCTCTGGAATTTAAATCGATTGACAATCGGGAATCATTAAGGATCAATACATTTTTTATTAAAAAAAACTTAAAACATTTTAGATATCAAGGTACTATCGGTTAAAATAGAGGCACACATGCTACTCCACTTCCATATAACTCCAAAAAACACTAAACTAACAATACCAAACGTGAATTTATTGGCCTTTGTACTAAAAATTCAGAAACGTATTGGCGAACTTTTCATCCAGTTCATTCTCTTTCTACAAGGATTTAATGATTAAGAATTCTTCCCACTTTTACGACACTTTTCTTTTTTAAACCCGAAAATGTTTTTAGTAATCTTCGTAATCTACTTTTGATCATACTACCGAAATTCTCTCACCGTAAAAACGAACAATAAACCATCCCCAGTAAGTTTTATTAACATGCATCTCTTTATGCAAATACACCAGTGGCCTTTTTATGCTTCCTTGTAATAAAGACTTAGCTGTCGGCTGTATCATCTTTTTCGTATCTGCTCTATGAAAAAAGCTCTAGAATCCATTTCGTTAGTTATTAGTTATTGTGCATCCTGTTCACGATAGCTGAAAGCTACGATGACTCTTTTTTTCAGAATCATGTCTTCATAAAACTAAATCAGTTTGTGAAGCTTATCAAATTGCAATACTTTTGTGTATCCGTTTTCCAAATATTGCACACAAAAACAAAATAGTACTCTTACACCTAGCGAGAAGCATATGTTTTGCTTATGTGATATTCATGAAGTATTGTCACTTACTGGGTTCTGGAGATTTTTGTATTATGATTGCGGACAATGGACATGAATATCATTTCCAGGTTTTTCTTAATAATACCCGGGGTTTTTTTACGAACAGAATTCTTATATTGTTTTGAAGAATGTACAAATGATTGAGAAATATTGTAATATATATTTTAAATTGAACCAGTTTTGCCCTTTTTTAGAATCGATGAACTACTAGGTTTGTGTGTTCGAAATCCAGGATTTATAAGAGAATATATAAATCTTCATATTATTTTGCAAAAGCTGTTTATTTAATCAAAATATGCTCCATTTGTTTCGATATACTCTTTCCAACGAGAATTTGATGCGTAGATCCTTGTATTAAAGAAATTCGGATCTTTAGAATCAAAGCCCTTTGATGTGGAAATTTTCAGAATGTTTTCATTTTCATACTGAAAATGTAACCCTAAAATCGCCCATAAAAAGTGTTCTAAAGGTTTTTAAAAAATGACAGTGGCATCAAAGCCATTGAAATTCACATATACCGTGCAAAAAAAATCACACAGAAAATAAAATCCCACAAAACAAATCGCGCAAAATTAAAATCGCATAAAAAAGGACCTGCACAAAACAGGTTCTATTGTACTAAATAGGAGGGAAATGATATAAATTGATTTAAAAACAATAAATATATATTATATATAATATTTTTAGTAAGAAAACATTTTAAGGCTAACATAAACCTGGATAACACGCTATTTACATGTGGTCCAGCACGTTAAATTGTGCGGTCCGCTAGGGGGATTTATATTTCTAATTAAACTTTTTATTCCTCGCTGCATGTATACAAACGGAAATAATAAATAATTGAAAATTCGCATACGTTATTGTAAGAATACGCAATTAGGAGGGAATTGCGAACTCCCGTTTAATATTCAATATCCTCGAAACCCAAATATTATTTTTAAAAAAATTGTTTCGATTGGCAATCATGATGATTTAGATTTACATATTTAGTAAATATAACAGAAAAAATTTAGCAAATTTAAGTGAGGACTCGTAAGGACAAGATAATTTAATAATCGATGCTTACAATTTAATCAAAACTTTGAATAAAATTTACTGCTATTTCAGTGCCAGCCGCATTTGCTAATTAATTTTCAAAATGATTCTTTTGATTTGAAGAAGATTATTAGAAATATGTTTCATTTCATCATAACACTGTAACTCAATTAACTCTAGTTGCTGAATTTTTGTTAACTCTGCTCCAATAAAATTAAAATGAGCATGAAAGTATTTCAAACGTTTATCATTTTCAGAATTAGCAGAATATGTTAAAATGATTGAAATATTTTCATGTCCATTCCATGATGAAATATTGAATGATTGCATTCAAATATCCAATGATTAAAATATTCCATGCTAACGTTAACAGCATTTCTAAATATCTGCAAATTAAGTTAATTTAAATACAGTTGAACTGAAATCGAATAGATTTTTGTGACCACATCAAAATGAATATTTACAACAATTACATTACATAACCATGAGATTCCAACTTAAGGTATGTGGCACGACAGCATGTAAGTTCTTTTGTATATCATATGTTTATTAAACACTTTTCCTAAAGATTAAATTTGCAGAGTTCATCGTGGGTTCATTAAATTATGCCAATTTAGAAATTTAGAAATGTGCAGTGTCCAACATTAATATAGATTAGCAAAAATTATGTGAAAGAAAAGATAAACAACTATCTTTTTAATAAAGACTAGGTAGTTTCTTAAATTTATATAATCATATAAATAATGTGTCTTACATTATTTTAAAGGCATATATATCAAAAATGCGCATCGGTATACCAGGGCTGGGCATTACGTCGGTCGCGATTGACCGGTGGACCGCCAAGACATTTTGGGGTGATCGCTTGAAGGACGGAAATATTCAAGGTTGACTGATTGTATGCATATTAAGTCTTCTACTGACTATAACTACGAAAACTAACTTAAGATGAAAATGGTTTACATTTTAATGTATTTTGAATTGTTCGCTAATAAAAATGCATCATTTGATATTATTATAGTTGTGGCTATTATTATTATGTTTGTATCTAACGTTTTGCTTTAAACACAATTCGAAAAGTGTGAACTTTTTATTTTAGATATGTAAATAAGCTCATATCCCTTATGTATTATTAAATTGTAATAAATATTGTAGCCCTTTTCCTTACTCCACCACACTTCGACACTGGTCAGTAGCTGAGTGAATGAGTGAACATTAACGCACACCACCCAGCCACACGAGGGCCTTTAACGACGAATCTCACAATTTTGAACCATCGTCAAGTGACGAGAATGACACCTGAGCTGGAACACCCTCTCCTAATTACCACACCACACCAACGGGAGGACGTTTGAGCTCTCAACAGATTTAACGTGCATCGCTTCCTACACGGTGCGTCTTCAGTGGTACTGGGCTCGAAATCAGGACATACCAGCCACAATCCAATACCTTTACCACTAGGCTACCGCGGCGACTGGTCAGAATTGTGGCGGCACGCACAAGAATTTTTCAAGGAGTCAAGGGGGCTCAGGTTTGAAAGTCTACCATGTGCGTATCATGGTTCAATATGCAGCCAAACATATAATTTTTTTTTTTTTTGTATATTGTCGGTAACAAAACAGTAAAAAATATATTTTTGAATAAATAATTAGCATTAATAAATAAAACTATTAACAACAAATACTTAGTTAAATTTTACATACTAAATACATGGGGTTATAATCAATGTGGGGGGGGATCAAGGGCTTTGAGGAGTATCTGGACCCGTGGATCCTCTCATGTGTCTGCCACTGACACTGGGTGGACCGCAACACCTTCAAAAAAATGAGAAGTAGCCCGTTCCCTGGAAAAGTCTTCCCACCCCTGCTATGAACGTTACACGCTTTTCAATTGGCCCGTGAAACCATTTGACTTGATCGGGCCTGCTCTGACACATATCAGAATGCATCACTAGTGCATGTTTAGTAGCTTATAGTTCAGTGCTTCTCAAACTTTCAGTACTTGCGACCCAATATTCATTCATGATTTTCATCGCACCCCCCTCCATACAATAACAATGTACTGAATTCGAAAATATGATACTACTTTTTTTATGCCTAAGCTACAATACGACTTTAACCTGTTAAGTGTTAAGTAACCAGCCAGTGCGTAAATTGCCCCGGACGTATATATACGTCTTTTCAATCTACAATACGACTTTAACCTGTTAAGTACCACCATCGTATAAACACATCTCGTTCAGCCAGTGCGTAAATTGTCCCGGACGTATATATACGTCTTTTCAAAAAAAGGATCTTTTCTGTTTACTGGTGTCCATAAAATTATTCCGAAGGCTTTGGAACATTGTAATGCCGGACGGTTCCTGCTTCCATCTGAAACCACTTGCTTACCCTCAAACAAGGCTGGGTGCGTCGGAAAAACTGAATAATCAACAGATATGATTTCAATCTAATTAATTTATTGTTACAAAAATATCAATCAGACACAATAACAATGTAATTAAGATAGGTAATCAAATAGTAGAGAGTGGTGGTGAGATTCAATAACACGGGAATAATACTACAGACCATCAACTGATTCCACAATAGCTTAAACATGCTCAATAAAAACTACGTCGCACACTAATAAGCTAACTTCTAATTAAACAAGGCTCACGATACCTGTACTTCTATGAAGCGGATCCTACACATGAATCCTGCTGGAGATCTTTATCTGGATTGAATCACTGTCATTGGATCCACTCTCCGTAATCCTTCTTCATAGACAAACTCCAAAATCTCCTAATAATTCTACGATCCTTCGATCTTCAACTAACAACTAATTCGCCAACTCTTTACTAACTCTAACTTGCGAACTCTTAAATTCGCGAAAACAGAATTTATATAATATACTTCATATACATAATCACGCTTTCTTACTCGGCGAAAGTTGATTGAGATAAAATATTTTTCCCCAGAAGAATCACCAAGGTATTAGTAGAGTCGCGGATAGATCCGTCACAACACAGTAAAATGACCTTGACAGTGTGTGTTTGCAAAGGATTTTCTTATTTATTTCCTCCCCCCCCCTCCAACTACACCGCATACGCGTGTATATGTGCAAAACGATGGCATTGGGGAGGGAATCGCGTAACTGTTAATCGGCAGCTAAGGGATTCATTATAAACCGTACAAATTATCGAGATAAGCGTTAATTTTTGCATATAATCTTATACAAGACAAGCTCATGGGGTTACTGGTATTTATTAAACTTGTTTTTAAATTAGTATTGTTAAATTAATTATAAAATACATGTACTGATTCATTTATAAGTATATTATATCAGTTTAAATGTTTTATTATTATTTTTTATGCAAGAATGTACTTTGCTTGTTTACTTTCAATAAATAATTTTTTAAATGATCTTTTGTTTCCGACTTTTCAATATGCTCGCCCCGTCCTCCTAGGGGGTGCGCCCCACAGTTTGAGTGAGTGAATAATAGCGTCGCACTGTTTTAGCAACACGAGGGCTTTTGGCGATGGTCCGCGTAATTTTGAACCATGGTCAAGTGACGCGGACAACACCTGAGCTGGCATCCCCTCTCCTAACTACCACACCACACCAACGGGAGGACGTTTGAGCTCTCGACAGATTTAACGTGCATTGCTCCCCTACACGGCGGGTCTTCAGTGGTACTGGGATCGAACCCATGACACGCTAGTCATGATCCGATGCCTAGACCACTTGGCTACTGCGGCCACCCCTCAGTTTCAGAAGCGTGTTATAATTGCATTAATACAAAATATTTCTTCCTATTACCTTTAGTCAAACTTTATTTTCAGTATTAAGAGTAGAAACAACGAAAAATTTGCTCCCCAAATCGTATATTTTAAAGTTGGGTAACATACACACAAAAAGATCCCCTATTAGCTTTGTTATTAGTGTGTCTGTATGTGTAGTAAAAATTACGTGCGCGTGTTTGAAAGTAATTGCCAGCTATCTTATTATCTCTCGACGTTTCTCAGGAATGCTTAGCTTTTTTTTAATTAAGTAATTATGTATTTTCGAACGGCTTAAAAGGAACCTATTCTTCCATCGTACACCAGAACACGCTAAAGAAGTTAATTAAGGTTCTTTTTGTATGGTTTATGATCTGTTCAAAGTCTTTGTCCGTAGGTTTGGTAATTTGCTATCTGAGGGCATTGTTTACGTACAGACATGTAGTATTACTTAATCTATTATATGGAAGTATGAAAAAGAAAATAAATTCTTGGAAGATTATTTGAATTTACTCCTTATTTTTAAATTAACTGTTAAAGAAAATTTCATGAATGAATAATAATATAAATTTAAATAATTAGTTAGCCAAATTTTGAAAATAATTTCGAAATTTAAGACCCCAATGCGCCACACACATTTAATTATTTTAAGAATGAAAACTTCACGTATTACATTTCCCTTTGTGTTTGTTTCCTTTTTTTATTTTTGAACATCTGATTTTCAATTCAATTTTTTTGCAACTAATTTTTAAATTATTCTAATGTCTTCTTAACACAAAACAAATTTCTTTCTCTGATAAAAAATACTTTTTACTCCATACTTTACTACAAAACAAAATTGAAGAAAAGAAAAGAAAAGAAAAAAGAAAAACTTCAAACAAAACAGTATTTAAGAAAATACAATCGAGTTTTCGATAGAATCCCATAATTACACCGAATAAAACATAAAAGTAAATATTTTTATTATTTTCTGAACTTCGACAACACTTATTTAAGAACCTAAGGTATTGTCCAGCATACCAAATCCTTGCAGTAATTGATAGAAATTCTCCTGACGTCGGTCGACAATTATAAATTATCATTAACCTGCTCCAAGTTATCAGAATCTGTATCACCTCCTTCAAGGGATAAGAGTTTGGCAATGTATTTACATTGTCTTTCAGAACGACAGCTATTGCGTTTCCTTCTGATAAAATAACCGTATAAGTAATATTTATCCAGGAATTGCTGTTGCGATATACTGAAAGGATAACAGAAACAGACTCGATGGACAAAATTTTCTGTATTATTGCTACGGAAATACTAGAATTGTTCCTTTTGTCTCGACGATCGAGAGATATCTTCGGTGGTTAACAAAAAGTACAGAAAACGCAAGATAATTCTCCTCACTGGTATTAATGCCAAATTGTTTCACGCGTCATTAGAAAAAGAAAATACTTTTACGACAAAAACTGTTTGGTGATTGTATTGTATTAGATGGTAAATTTTGTGGTTATTATATTTCCAATAAAAGATAAATTTTATATAGTTTAAAAAGGTTTGGGGGAATCTTTTGTTTTTAGGCCATGTGTGTTTTCTAAGACCTTTATTATGAATCATTTAGAAGTTAAGGAAACTTTAACTTCCTATTTTTAACACGCTTGTATTAGCTTCATCTGTGTGTGTAGGTAACTGAATCATTGAACTCGATTTTTATCGATCTTAAAAGGTCAAATTAATTCGAAATTTTGCACATTTGTCAAGGCCCAATGACAATACAATAATTTAATAATTTTGTTCCATTGCCTTGATCAGGATCATCAAGATTAACGATTTTCTCATTTCTAGATTTGTCAACTAATTTCAGTCCCATTTCAAGATTTGGCGACTAATTCCAATTTTGGCGAATAAAAGATTAAGTTACAATCCTTAGGCGAAAACGCTCATGGTTAAAACAAATACAACAACAACAAAAAACAAAAAAAAATTCTTTATGTGAAAAAGGGAAAGATGCGTTGGCTGATCCTGCATTTTGCAAACCAGGTTGTATCGATACACTTATAGGATGTCAGTTATTGGTATTCCAAATTCTAAGTAATGGCGCATTTAAGATTAATTCATCAATGAATAAATTATAGTTTAAAAAACTTAAAAAACACGCTTTTAGTGTAGATCAAACTAAAAAATGAAAAATAAATTGTAGTTTAAAAAAACTAAAAAAACACGCTTTTATAGTGAATCGAACTAAAAAGTAAAAAAATAATTCTTAATATTAGAAAAAAAATGATTAACGAGAAAATTAATGTCATTGTGGTAAAAATGTGGGCACACCAAAGCTGTATACTTCCAAGCTGTAATTTTTTATCTTTAGGCATATTCGTTGTATGAAGTGCACCCCCACCCCCTTTTTTTTGTTTTTTACGAAGAAATGCATGTGCGCAATGCTCTCATGTTTTGAAGTCATTTATTCGAGGTATTATTCCAATCTTTAGAACAAAATAGAAAATTTGAACAAAAACCCTCTAAATTTATAAGGAGGGTCATTTTTTTTAAAATAATGATAATTTCGATACGTGTTAATTTTTTCTATGCTAATATTTTTTTTAATTTTTAAAATCCTCATTTTTATACTCGACGTAAAATGCGCCTCCGTAAATTTCGATTTTATTTTGTGTGTTATACGCTAGATTTTATGGTATATACATATCTTTTTTTTTTAAAACTACATTTTGTGTGTGTGATTTCTAATATTTATTACATTTAAAGATTTATTTTTCAAAAAAATCATTTCATTTCAATCATCGAAAATTCCTTTTTGTTACTACCACCATTTAAAGAGATAATTTATCAATCATAAGACCTTAATAGGATATACTGATAGGATTGATCAATCCTATCACAGTATATCCTATTGATATCGACTTACTGATCAATCCTAATAGGATATACTGCTATTTTTTTTTTCTTTATTGAGTTCCTCTTCTTCTCCAATTCATATCCGTAAGAGATGTTAAAATAATATTTTGTGTATTCGGTAATTCTTTTAAATTATATCATACTAAAATAATTTTTGAACTCAAAATACAGAAATATTTTAAATATTACATGTTTTAAACACTAAATTTTAAATTTTGTAAGTAGAATTTCTTGTGAATAACAGTATAAAATTTAATAGCATAAGGAAACCATAACAGTATAAGGAATTCATCTTTTTCTTTCCAACTACAAACAAAAGAGGAATCCCAAGAGGTAGTTCCTTTATTTTTATTGTCAACAACATTGTACCAAATAAAATTTCTTGTAAAAGTCATGCATAAAATAAGAAACTACGCTTGCAATGGAATTTTTTTCCCAAATATAGTTTGCTTTCTGATATAAAACAAACACGGAAACCCTTTTACCGGAGATTTCCGTAACATATTTAGCACCATAACACGAAACTCGATCATAAAAATAAAAAATAAAACGCACTGATTGGATTTTATTCTTATTGATCTCTCTCTAAGACATAGGTTCGGAACCTTCTTTGTGAATCTAGATATAAAAAATATCACTGCTAGATTTCGAAATTTCTTCCATATCAGCTCTGCCAGAAGTTGCAAAGATCAAAAATCTTGTTTCAGGTATACAATAAGTATTTTTCATGGAATAGAAATACTGGAAAATGAAATTATGTTAGGATTTTTGTTTTCAATTTATGTGGTACTGGATATTTTTTGCATAGTATATTCCAAATTTTTGAAACGTAAGGTGATGACTGCAGTTAAGATTTCGTGAAATGCACTTTTTGCTTTTGTGATGTGTACCAACCCTAGAGAGCTAAATGGATTTAAAAATTTCTCTGCCCTGATTCCTAAAAATGGACGCCACCAATTCTTTTTATGATTTTTGGTCATAGTACAAGATTGAAAATATATAACAAAAATTGGGTTTTATATTTGAGGAAATATTCTTTTGTCTCTGAATTGGATCAGTTGAGTTCTACATCTCAGGATCCACGGTTCTGTGTGGTGTGTGGGGGGAGGGTAATGTCTTCCTGTGGATTGGAACCTCTTGCTGTCTTGAGAGGGATGACTTCAGGAATCCATTATTGAAGCTATCTCGCAGATCTCATCTTCACCCTATGCTCTATACTCTCTTTCCAGGAGAACGTCCTTTGTACCAAAATGATAACACCCCCGTTCAAGCGACTCGCTGTGTTCAAACATGGTTACATGATAAAGTGTAATATTTAATGTGTGTCCCCAGTCACCCTATCTGAACATGGTTAAGTGTTTCTGTTTTTTTTTTTTTAAACAATGTTGTGATCGATTTCTTCTTCCAAGCTCCCTATCTGATCTTGAGATGGCCCTGCACGAGGAATGGGTACGAATTCCGATGAACTTTGTTCAAGACATTTATTTGTTAATTCCACATCGAGAGCAAGCTCCAATTGTGTCCAAAGTTGGTCCAACCAACAAAAAAATTTCATTTTTAACACCCTTTTATAAGCTTCACTTGTATATTACGGAATCTTTGAATTTAATTTTTACCCTTTTAAAAAGTCAGATTAATTCGAAATTTTGCACACTTGTCCAGGACCGATGATAATACAATAATTTAATAATTTTGTGCCATTGTCCTGATCAGGATTATCAATATTAACGATTTCCCATTTTCAGATTTTAACCCGCACCTGACGACTAATTTCAGAGCCCATTTCCAGATTTGGCGACTTATAGATTAAGTTAGAACTTGGTTTAATTAACTATAAAAGGGGGTTTTTTTTTTTGTTTTTTAAAATTATAATTTATTTTATAGGTGCTCTTATTATTTTGTCCTGTATCTTTATATGATTTTTAAAAAACAAAGAAAATTATTGATTTTTTTTTTTTTTTACTCATACACGTATTACTTCAAACATTTTCAACAAATATTTTTTTTAAAAAAAAAATGTACTACTGTATTTAATTTTTAATCAATAAAAAATTTGTTCTAAATACGGTTTGTCACTAAGGACAATTTCTTTTATTGTAAAACTAGGAGGGCATACTACTATACACTTTTACGCTTTTTTATCGTGTTTTGGACTTTTTTTTGTACTGTTTTTCGAGACTTACTTACAAAATATATTATAAATCTCCCTGTTTTAGGAATACTTTCTATTTTTATAGCTCTGTAGCAATAAAATATTGATCAATAAAAAATAGCCTCAAAAGAAGAAACGTTAGAGCATTTTGGTCGCAAAATCACAAGTTTTATATTGTAATAAATATTTTTTAAAAATAGCACAAGAGAAGCAACCTCCATATTTAACCTTGCATTGTAAACAAAATGAAAATCTCGGGTTTTTTACTTTTATCTCTGCTACACATTAAAAGGCAGCGATTACGAAATTTGAATGTAAAGTTTATACTCTATTTTATGCTGTAGACATTCTTTCTTTACGGATTAGAAGTGAGATTTTTTTCAGGCAAATATTTCTCTATTTATAGTTTTTTCCCATATGAAAGAAGACATTTTAACTCTTGAATGTTTTTATTACAGACTTTTTATGTGATTTTCGTAATCTGCTTAGAAACATAACGTGACATTCATAATAAAATATACATAATACATATCGATTATATTTTATTAGCGTGCACCTTTTACAAAAGCATTTTTTAAGCCTTTTCATGGTTCTTCCTCTAAAAAATTGCATTTCTAGCTTTTAGAATCCATTCCTTATCTACTCTGCTACAAGTTGTAAAATGAAAAAGTCTCTTCAAATTGCCCTGCATTATTTTGGATCTATGTAAGGGTTTCAGATATATTTTTTATAAAGAAAATATAAATATGTTGAAGAGGATAAAATCATGTCAGAGAGATTTTTTTCTTCCATTTCAGTAGATGTTGAAATTTATTTCCATATTCTATTCTAAACATAAAAAACACAAGAAAAAAACTACATCTGCAAATCGCGAGGGACATGGACTTTTGCTTATGTGTTATACATGAGGCTTTTGGGCATTCTTTTTCGGGTTTAGTAGCTTCTGTATTCTTTATTCTAAAAAAGTGACGTTCACGTTCTTTCCATGATTTCTGATTCAAACAAGATTAAGAAAAAATGTAACAAAGGGTTTGCGCATTCTTAAAAGTACTTCAGTATCTTTCAATTGGACTCCTTTACTTTGCTGAAGTCTAAGATTTTCTAATGCGATTCTTATGCCAAAAAAGTTACTGTAATTGTATATGCAAAAACGTTTCAGAAATATCAGACTGTACTACTTTACTACTGATCACTACTTTAAATGTGATTGTATACCGCATGTTGAGAATATCAGAAAACAGATAAAGGTTTTACATTTTTACAACGAATTTAATAAAAACAAACATACTGTGGATTTTAAATTTTTTTTAAATTAAATTTAATAATTACTTTCGCTGAAATCATTTGGAAAAATTTGCCGGAATCATATGAAGCTTTTATTACGCAATTATTCATAAATATTATTTGATATTTGATGTGTGCTTTGGGATTAACGCTTATTAATCGTTTATAACTGTTCTTCAACTCGGGCAATATGAAAGATTTTGAAAGCTAATTTGATCTTGTACATTCATAAATTTATAATAATGAATATGATTTCGGTACTGCTATGAACAATGTGTGTTATTAAGTTTTGTTGTTGTTGTTTCTTGTCCCACTTGATGGACAGAATCATCTACATAGGCCAAGTCCATGAACCCGTGCGTTTTTAAACAATGAAGAACAGTACCAGGATTTGAGAGCAGCTGGCTCTTGTGGCAACCAATACAAGCCAAGAGGGGGGCAGGAGGGGCTAGGGTCACGTTGCAATTCGGACAAAGAGGGTAAACTTTAAGATCCACCACAAGAGTTCGAGTGTGTCCACTACGAATCCTAGAAAGAGTAGTTTCATCTCGCCTATGTCCTAATCAAAGAAGCACCAGGACGGTTTCCTTTATATTACTCATGTGCGGAGGCCTGCCTCCAAGAGGAAATGCGAGGAGTGAATGATAAGTATAAAATAAGTTTCCGACCAGGTAAAATAATAACAGAGGTATTAGAATGAAGGAAATTTATTACTCTTACATATTGTAAACTTATTTCTCAACATAGTCACCACTAACAGCCAGGCATTTGTTCAATCCTTCTATCTGTTTCTTCATTCCATCCATGAAGAAAGATTCTGGTTGGCTGTGTATCCATTTCGGCACGGCTGCCTGAACTTTGGCATCCTGGATTCGCCATTACGACCCAGAAAACAAGAGACAATCCATGGAATATCGCCATCCTGGTTCTCCGAGTGTCAAGAAATTCAAAACTTTAATGTCAGCAACAAAAGTCAGGCTCACTTTCTTTTGGGATGCAAGTGATATGCTCTACACGGAATTTCTGACTAAAGAATTGACGGTGAATTCCGACAGGTACAGTGCAACATTACGATCACTCAAGAAACGCATCCGCAGAATCACACCAGAAAGAAACGTCTTTCTTCTTTTGCATCTCGACAGTGTAAGACCACATTGCAACGCACAAACACAGGACGTCATGGGAAGACGGAAATTCACAGTAACTCCACAACCTCCTTACAGCCCAGATTTGGAGCCGTCGGACTTTTGGTTGTTCCCAAAATTGAGAGAGACATTGAAAGGTCAACGTTTTTCAACGGATGCCGAAGTTCAGGCAGCCCTGCGTAAAAGGATACACAGCCAACCAGAATCTTTCTTCATGGACGGAATGAAGAAATAGATTGAACAATTTAACAAATGTGTAGCTGTTAATGGTGATTATGATGAGAAATAAGTTTACAATACTTAAAAGTAGTAAATTTCTTTCATTCTGATACCTCTGTTATTATTTTACCTTGTCGGAAACTTATTTTTTACTATTGGAGACCTTACTTATCAATTACTCCTCATATTATCTTGTTTGACCCGGATAGCAATATCTGAAAAAGTAAGGCAAGAATCCTTATGGCTGCCCTCCCAGGTCTGACCATCTGCAACTTCTTTCCCGTCGACATTCACGTGCGACGGTACCCACTGAAAAAGATCTTAACATTGGCACTCAAGCAATTTAAAAGTTAGGTTATTATGTTATTTGTACCGTATACGATACTCTTGAAGTTATTTTAAAATTAAAACTTTACTTGTTTATTTACAACGATTGCTATTACAGTGAATTTCTTATATGATAAAACTAAATTTTTACTTGATAAAACTAATGCATTTATATTTAATTTTTACAACATCGTAATATTTTCCTGCCAAACCTTGTCATGCATTATTTTCAAACTATTACTGTTTAACTATATACAGTGTGCTCGGGCTTAAAGTATCCAAAGGTAATGGCTTATTACAGAACTACCCATCTGACTGTAGTTAACTGTCCATCCATGGATTGGAATTCCCTCCGAGAATTTTTGGGTCTAGTCCGATCGGTCGCACGTGCATTATTCTGCAATAGCAGATGATAAACTTATTGCACTGACTTCATTAGTACAAATGGGTGCACCACAGCAAAAAGTGCAGTGCGTACTTTGGTAAACAAATTTAAATCCGTCACGCGAGTACAGCGACGTATTCGAACAGAATAGAATGTCGTTACTGGCTTGACTAATAAGTATCCTACAAAATGAATCACGCAGACGATAAAAAGTGTCTTTTATCACGAAAACTTATGGATGCTTGCCAGTTTGTGATACCAAATTTCCGGTATCCTTTAAAGTTCTTTCCCATTGGTGGATAGATTTTGATGTCGGAGAATCGACATTCCATTCTGTTCGAACACGTCGCTGTACACGCGTGACTGATTTAAATTCCGTTAACCAAAGTACGCTCTGCTCCTTTCGCTGTGGCATCCGAATCTATACTAATGAAATCAGTGTAACAAGTTTATTGTCTGCGATTGCCGAATAATGCGCACGTTTGCTGCCGATCGGACTAGACCTAAAAAATCTCGGAGGGGTTTCCAATCCGCGGATAAACAGTTTATAACATTCTGATGGGTAATTCCGTAATGATAAGCCATAACTTTTGGATTCGTTAAGCCAAGACATCCTGTATTATTAATCCAAGATGATCATAAACTAACCATTTTTGGAACATTAAAAAATTATAATTAAAGTAAGTAGATGATACAATGAAACGAAAGAAAATAATAAACCGTTTTTCAATCGATTTCTCATGATTATCTTTCGATTGTATTCAATACAGGAATTGAACTAAATGTTTAAGCTAAAAAAAACAGTGTAAAAGATACTTTTTTGAAAGCTACTTACCATGCGAGTAAGAAGAAAAAGTAAGAAATGTTTTTAGAGGGCAAAAAAAAAAAAAAAGGTTACGTTTTCATAGATATTGGATTGAAATTTTATCAAAATGCATCATAAAATCCATTTCGAATTCTATTTATGTAATGTTTACATAGTAAAGAAAATTCTTTAAAGGGAATGATAAATTTCTAAGAATAACCTTCCCTACGACAAAATAGTTGGCATCAGTTATACATTTTACTTTCTTTTCTTTCACAAAACTTTCAAGTTTTCAAATCCGTAAAGAAATAAATATGTTTTTCAAATTAATGCGCCGCGCTAAATATGCGTGGGCGTATATCAATGACAATATATTAATGAGGGATTTATTTTAATAGCTAACAAATAAAACAAAATTAAATTTTCATAAAAGTACATTAAAAGAATTATAGCAAAAGAATACAACGCTATTCTTTTAATATTTTTATAACAATTTTATCAATATTGCGGTGCCGGTCGCCACTTCCAAGCCATGTCTGTCCTGCTTTGGACGTCTCTGCGCATGCCTGATAGCGCACAACTTGTCAGAGCTAGACTTATTTTAAATGTTCAAATTATAGAAGACGCCATGTTACAACGAAAAACAACGAAGATTCCTCATGCCTCTTAAGAATTACAAAAGAAAAACGATAAAAGAGCGATCTTTTATGCTAAAATAATTCGCAAATATATTAATCGTGAGCAATTAAGTTCAAAGGTAACTGAAGACGCCTTTATTTTAATGGTCACCCCTGACATCACTCGCAATATTATTTACATTATAATTTAATAAGTGTTTATGGTCACTGTTGCCGAATAATAATCGTCGCGACCCCTTGGCCAGCTTTATTGAGTCCTAGTGACACTGAAGACTTACTATGTAGAGGTTCACAGTTCTCACGTTGGGGTCGTGCGGAGGTTTGTAAAGTAGGTGCCAATTCATGTGCCTTCCCGTCTCTTGACTGAGATTAAAAACTAGAGTCAGCCAGCGAGACATGAGTTCAAAACCTAGTGCTAATGAAGACGCGCCTTGTCGTGGGGCTGATGCACGTTAAATCTTTCTTGATTCAAATTCCTCCCACTGGTATGGTGTGGTAGTTTGGAGAGAGGTTGCTAGATTAGGTGTCGTCACTTGACCAAGGCTCGTCACAAACAGCGCTCGTATTGCTTTATAGTGTGACGCAGTAGCACACACAAGAATTTTTCAAAGGGGGGGGGGCCAAGGTCGAAATTACACATTTCGCGTACCATGCTTCAATACGGCGCCCAACATATTCTTTTAATTTTTTAGATTTTCGGGAACAAAAAACAGTAAAAAAATTAATAAATGAATAATTAGCGTTAATTAATAAAATTAACTATCAAAAACAAATACTTAATTAATTTTTACGTATTATATACACAGAATTATAATCAATCGGAAAAAAATCAATGGCTTTTGGGGTGGTCCGGAACTCCCAGGACTCCCTCCCCCCCTTGTGTGCGCCACTGGTGTGATGTTTAGGTACTTATGGGTATTATCGCAACTTATTGGCGACATTATATAAAAAAAAGCACATGGTTGCCAATTCAGCGCGCACGACGCAGATTTCCTGGTAGTCAATTTGGCGAGTTATTAATAGAGTTGGCGATTGTTGCGATAATTAGTAAGCAACCATATTTATAAACACTCACTCACTCAGCTGAAAGAAGATTATTAAAAAAATATGAATTGAATTTCTTTCAAATTGTTTTTAATTTGCCATGCCTTTGAGAGAAAAAATATTCTAAATTAATATATAAAAATCCCTACCCCAGTCAAAATTAAATTCTATCAGAGATTTAATAAAAATGCTTTTCTTAGTTTTTACTCTTCAGTACCTTTCATCGAATCTATTCAGAAATCATTTTTTTTTAAAATAAAAAAAAGGGAAGATAAAAGTACTCTTTTCATTTCAACACTAAAAAAAATTCTATTTTTTTCGAATAAAAGAATCAAATCAGAATGACAATAATAAATATTATTTTTGTCGCAATGAGTGATTACACAAAAAAGAGCAAAAATCTTCAGCTTGTAATCAGGTGATTTTTTTTTTCTTACAGACTTTAATGTCAAATTGCTAATTTAAAACGAAATACATAAAATACTTAAGCTGTTTGAATTTAATTTAGTAGTATTTTTTGTCCAAAGAGTACAAAAGTTTAAGAAAAAAAATTTCATGTGTTTGTGTTACTTGCACAAAATAATTATTTAAATTTATCAAAAAAAAAATGAACATTAAAATAATTTTATTCGCCTTTTTTTTTCAATCTGAAAGAATTTTTTTTCATTAAAAAAAAAAAAGATGAAGTTTTAAAAAAAGAGTATTAGTGTATTTTTTTTCTAAGATAAATTTTTTCTCTTTTTTTTCTTTAAAAAAAAACTAACGAATAAAACGGATGTCCTAAATACTCACAAATTAGTTATTTGATATTCATGAATTCATTCAATCATGATAAATAATCATTCACTGGAATCGATGATTGATTAATTTTAATTGGAAAATAACTATTAAATGAGAAAGAGTTTTTTTTATTCGATTGAACACATTCAAATTCTTGTAGTTATAGTTCTTAAAATTATAGTTCTTGTACACATTAATATAAAAAGAAATCAGGATTTATTTTTAAATTTATTCGTATGCTTCCTGTTCGAAATACTGCATTCAAAATAAATATACCATATTTATTCTAATCTAATCCGCCCTATTTTTGCAGTGTTAAAGCTACTGAAAATCAAGTGCAGCTTACAATCGAAAGTGTTGGATGGAAAAAATTTAGTTTCCACCCCTTTAAAAAAAATAATGTAACCATCCATTCTGGCCACTTGCATTGATGATTTATGCCATTCCGTAACTTATCTCCAGGATTCAATCAATCCTAAACACTGTTGTTTGCTCGTATATATAGGATTTATTTATTCATTTATTTTCTATACGCTTTCTTTTAATTGCCTAAACATCCAGTTCACTATAACGCAATTTCGGAATGGGAGGTAATTTTACACGTAGAAAAAACGGAAACAGAGCAGCGACCGTTGAAACTTTGACACGGATGAAACAAATATGCGTCGATGGCGTAAGCAAAGATATAATTTTTGATCGAAAATGCCCCATAGTCTTTGATAATTCTTTCACATTCTTCGGAAAATCACATACTTTAAAAAAAAATGTTGCATATAAAATGCATTACATGGCACGGAAGACGACATCGTGTGGGAAAATGGTGACGTTGGCACCAATTCTGAAGTCGGTGACAAAAAGAAGGATGAATCATTTTCAAAACATAACACTAACGATTAGAATAAATATAGGGGTTCATGTATGTATATGAAAGTTTTTAATACTGGTAAAATAAATTATTTATTAACTTATTATTTCTCATTAAAAACATTTTTTTAATTTCTTAAGAATCTGTTATTGATGAACCTTTTACACAATTTTTTATTTTTTCTCAAAAATGTTTAGAAAATCGGGGGTGCGGCTTAGAATCGATGATGGCTTAGATTCGAGTAAATACGGTAATTTTATATAAGCACAGATATATTTCTCATTGACTATACGATTTTGAAAACGTTTAAATTCGAAGGAAACATCGGAAGACGCTTCATAAAAAAAAGATAAATATAAATTTAAGCGAAACAAATAATGCAATATTAAATTATACTTGAAAATTTTATAATAAGTTATATTAATCATAAGTTTATAAATTTATTACTAAAGCTAATAATTTTGTTTTGTCTTAAATGTTCTTTCATAGTTTTTTAAACAATAAAACAACAACATAGAAAATTTTATTTGTCATCGTTGTGATATTTTAGTTATAATTAAAAAATAAAATATTTATTTCTTTTACCAAATATTTGACTAAAATAAATTGTATAATTTTGGAGGGTTAAATTTTATTTTTATATTTCTTAACAAGATGCTGAGTCAGAGGCATTAAATTTAATTTTAATTTTTTTTTTTTTGAGTTCTTACAGTTTATAAATTATGATGTTTGTCTCAATTTAAATGCATTTCTTTCTTTTATCCTAATTTCCAGTTCAAAACTGATTACTTTTTAGCAATATCAGTCGAATATGATTTAAAATACAATTGTTGTAGGCGTTATAATCACAATTCTTCAATATCATTGCATATTTCATAAAAACAGAATAAAATAACAATTAAATATCTTAGAACAACCGATTCAAAGTATCGATTGAGTATTCCTAAGTTCTGATTTAGAATTTCTTTCTCGTTAAAGTAGATATTAATCTAATCGTATTCTTAAACACTAAAATAAATATGCGTCAATGGGGTAAACTCATATGACGTCGTAGTCACATAATAGCTGCAATCATGAGTTTCTAAAGTCTGAGTCAGATGCCCGATGCCATCCAATGCCCTCCGAGTACACACGGAGTACGTGCTCATTAAATCAGTAGGTCTGAATGGTGTCGCCATCTATCGTGCTGTACCGAGCAAAATCGTAGTCACGTTAATGGGGCTCAAAGCTTAGGCTGACGACAGGCGTACTATCTAACCCGATGCCATGATGAATTTCGTGGGCCTCTATCTGACTACGTCAGACAGGTGGCATAAGCAACAACAAAGCGAGTTTCTAGTTAACCAGTTTAAAATTTTATGACGTCATTGTCACATGATAAATGCAATCACATGTCTCCAGCCAATCAGTTCATGCACTTCGCAGTTGCCATCCTTTGCTTTTAGCAGAAACTTCTTTATTAAAAAGTACATACACTTGATTTAAAAGTACGAGTATAACATGAGAATTTTTTTTAAATTTTTGAAAACCATTTAGGGAAGAATCTTAAGTATTTGGGAACATTTTTACCCAATCATAAAATTTGAAATTTTATTTAAATTTTACACGGCGCGCGCATTATTCGGAAATCGCAGACGATAAACTTGTCACGCTGACTTCATTGGCAAAGATGTGGACGCCACACCAAAAGGTGCAGTGCGTACTTTGGTTAACGGAATTTAATCAGTCACGAGTGTACAGCGACGTGTTTGAAAAGATTGGAATGTCGATCTTCCGACATCAAAATCCATCCACCAGTGGGAAAGAATTTTAAAAAGACGGCAACTTTGGTATCTCAAATTTGCATTAAGTTTTCGTAATAGAAGACACTTTTGATAGTGTGTGCGTGATTCATTTTGCAGAAATCTTGATATATTAGGTTTATTAGGCAAGCCAGTAACCGACATTCATTCCATTCTATTCGAAAAAGTCGCTGTACATCTGTGATTGATTTAAATCATAGGTTCTCAACGTGGGCAATAACGCCCCCTTGTGGGCATTTGAGGCTTTCAGGGGGGCGTTGAGATGGCACGGAGGGGCTTGGGCAGATTAACCAAAAAAGACTAAAAAAAACACACTGATTACGTACTAACAAAAGTAAACTTTAACACTGTTTACCTTATGTTGATTACATGTATTTAAATCATTTCTAAATCACTTGTTCGAAAATTCCCATATTTCGGTAGTTCGGGAAGTGGATGAAAAACTTAAAGATTACATTTCGTTCAGACCTACATTAAATTGAATGATATAGTGCATTTTTTAATTTCTGTAGTGCATGTATTGTCATTGTCTGTGAGCAGTAGGAAAAATGTTTCGTCCACTCATTTCATTACGTATATTACCGAAGAAACATAATTAAATACGTTAACCAGGAATTAACGTGATTCTTTAAAAGCTGAAACTGTCAATTTATATTTGTTCTGAAAGAAAGTTTATTATGAATTACTTCGTATCTTCAAAACCCCTGCCTGTCTTTATAACAGGTAATCTAAAAATCTTTTATTCAACTCTTTTAAATGAAGAAGAAATTCAGTACCGCTTCATTTCCAACAATATCCTACCTATGACTAAAATATATAATATAACACATTTAAATATTTGTGGCAATAGCTATTTCAGATTCGCAAGTAAAACACTGGGACTTAAGAAAAGAATGAAATTTAAAAAAATATATTCTTTTTGTAATAGGATATTTTTAAAACTTAACTCTTGCTTTCCCTACATATTATGTACACTTTTATTTCTATAAAGTGGGAGGGGGCGGTATAGAAATATTCACTAGAAAGGGGGGCGGTGTCGAAATATTCACTAGAAAAGGGGGCGATACCGAGATATTTATTAGAAAAGGGGCGGGGCGCCAGTTCAAAAAAGGTTGGGAACCTATGATTTAAATTCTGTTAACCTAAGTAGGCACTGCAGCTTTTGCTGCGACGTCCACGTCTTTACTAATGAAGTCAATGTAACAAGTTTATCGTCTGCAATTGTAACACGATTTTTGCAATGTCCAAATAATGCGCGCACGTGCGGCCGATCAGACTAAACCTAAAAATTCTCGGAGGGGTTTCCAAACCACGTATGAACAGTTTATTACATTCTGATGGGTAGTTCCATCATAATAAACTAAAACCTTTTTGGATATTTTATGCCCGTACACCCAGTACTTCCTTAATGTCCATGTTCAATTCCAATTAAATATTGCAAAACTTTATTCCATCCTTTTATTAACAGACCACACCACGTAGCATGTGGAGCAACTACTAGATCAGTGATTCCCAAAGTGGTCTATATAGACCCCCAGGGGTCTATGGCAACATGCAGAGGGTCTACCTCAGTGAAAAAATAATTTGGGGGTGCATGAGGTGTAAATGGGGGTCTACGATAGTGACTCTCATTATACCAGATTATGAATTTAATTTTAAAAGAAAATTTAACCTAGTGGAAACCAGATTTACCTGATTAACACATTTATTTACTAAATTTAATGAAGTTAGTTTGCAGTTACAAGGATCATCATTTCGGCGTTTCTTGCCGTAATTTCTTGCCGTCCATTTCTTGCCTTGCTAAGGTGTATAATATTCTACGTCCCGAATTTTCTTAGTTTCTCAATTTGTCACACATAATCTGCCAGGAAAAGGGCATTTTAACCTACGTTCAACATTTAAATGCCCTTTATTCAGATTTTGAAACTAGGTTTGAGAATGCTTTGATTGTATATATATATATATATATATATATATATATGATGGGTAATACCACAGTAGGTAATTAATTAATATAGTCATATTACAAGAGGAACTGATCGGAATAGGCACTAAGATCTTAAAGTAAAATTTAGAAACGAATATGATATCAGAAATTTTAGAGGCACTAGAATGGATGAAGCACCAGATTCATCTCTCCCATTAAAAGCATTTGTTTATTGCTCGGTTACTTTATATAACACTTACTTTAAGCAGTGATTAAATTTTAATTTAATTAATTAACATGTGTGTCTTAGGTTTTAAACACTATACTTCACTACAGTCAGAAATTTAAATATTTTAAAGTGAGTATAACCTTATACCAGCTGTCCAAAATATACATTTAAGTTGATAAATTTGCAAAATATCATTGTTGGTAAGTAGGGGTAGTAAGTAGGTCTACCCATAACCGAAAAACATGGCAAGTGGTGAGACGAAAAAGTTTGGGAACCTCTGTACTAGATCAACAAACATAAAATCTCTGATAATAACGATACATACAGCAATCGATTGAATAAAAATAAATCTTTGTCATAATGTCAAAAAAAATTAATTACTTCTTTCCTAACTATTTGAATTCCCCCATCAGATAGGAAAGATGCGCCTAAAATTCCCTTTTGTAGGAATTATCAAGAATCTTGAGCACATGTTACCACGACCTTATGATAAAAGAAATGCCCAGGACATTTAAATTCGAAGAGAAAATAAAGAAAACTTTAGTCATTTCTCTTTGTGTAAAAAACATCTAAAACTAGTTTTACATCCAGTTATTTTACAAAGCACAGCCACTTTCCACGTCAAAAACTAGTGAGATGATCGGTTACGACCTTTTTATAATATTCGAAATTAACTCTAAATGGAATTTACTGCAGATTTTTGTTGATCTCCATAATCTACTTATAAGAACATAACCCTAACCTACCATAAAAACGAACTATAAACCAGAGACGAACTGAGTTTTATGAACGTGTATTCCATTACGAAAATATATCGGGTATTTTTATGCTTCCTTCTATAAAAGGACTTGGAATAAAAGTGTTTTTTGTATCTGCTGTACCAACGCATAAAATGAGATCAAGAAAATATTTTGACTGTTAATAGCTGGTTATGGACTCTATATACAACAAAAAGTTACGAATATTCTTTTTTGATACCATGTCCTTATAAGACGAAATCAGATGATATACTATTAATTTGAAAGACCCTAGATATTAATACGTATTCTTTTCTCAAATATTTCAAGCTCTGAGAGAAAAAATACCCCTAAAGAAGGCAAGAAACATCTGTTTTGCTTATGTGATATACATCAAGTATTGTTCCAACTCAACTTCTTGATATTCCCGTATTTTGATTCCAGGAAATTGACACACATATCCTGTTTTCCTCTTTTTCGTAATAATGCTGGGGTTTTTTTTATGCGAATACAGTATTGATTTTTTACAGAAGAGTGGGACAGTTCTTGAATAAAATATTCCAATACTTTTGAACTAAGTTAGTTCCGAATTTGACAATTTACTTATGAACTTAGTTACTTATTACCTATTAGTTATCCAGCGTGACAGACGATGCTGTATGACTCTTTTAACGGCCATCTCAAGACTCATAAGTGGAGATTTAAAAAACATGACATTTGACTCGGGATGCAAAGTCTTTTCATTGTGCAAAAAATGCAATCTGAAGCCGGCAATCCCAGAACACATCCTCGATTGCTTGGGGTTCGCTTTGGCGGATGTTTATGAAAGTCCTCTACTGGTGCTTGACTTCGCTAGAGTTCACAGCATCATGGATCTGATCTAGCTGCCGCTAGATCTCTTAGGGATTAGAAACAACAACAACAGTTACTTATAAGAGCTGCAAGTGAAAATAAATATTAATTTTTTTTAAAAAAATGTTGTTGTTTTATATCCTCTTGGGGCAAGAAAGCCTACACCAAGTCCATTCTTTTAATCAAGAACATTTATAACCCCGTTCCCCTCTAAGTATCACACAGGGCCTTACATAGAAGCAAACGTTAAGCACACATCACAAAGGAAAGAAGGAATATAACACAAACATCCATGCTTTCTCCGGGATTCGAACCCAGACCCTACGGCACCGCAGTCAGCGTCACTAACCACTACACCGGATGGGCGGCCACCAAGTCAATTTGACCTTTCCGCAAAAGAAGGTCACCAGCCAGATCCTGTTCTCCAAGGAACTGTCCCAGGAAAATGCTCCAGTAGTCCAGAAGATGACCAGAGACAGGTAAAGAAAGACTTTAGCCCCTGCACAAAGGTAATACACAGGTAACTGCTTCTAAAGCGTACCAAGGCCGTCTGAAGAGACCTGGATCTCCGACGTTGTAAAGATAGGCCAGGACTCTGAACAGGAGGATTTCACCATATCAGGTTCGCTTTAACTCTGAGGAGGAAATGAATTTCAGAATGGCTCAAGAAAGAGGAACAGGGTCAGGGGGATCGCAACCCCTACTAGTTAGATGATCAGCGGTCTCGGTCCCAGGCACACCCAGATGTGATGGTATCTACCGTTTCCTCTGACCAAGCTAAGCCAATTTGGAAATAATATCCAGGCCACACTTGTAATCTTTAATAATGAAACTCGTCACGTATGTTTTTCCTGCAGTGATGCACTGCTTGTGGGAAAATTGAGTTTTACAGAGAAGGTTTGCTTTCCAGCACGAACTTGAACAAAATTATGATATCCCTGGATGGTGTGAGCAGGGTACCAAATTGGTGACTTTATCGCTCTTAATGGCAGATTAAGGGCGATCATTTTCCGGAAATTTCCAAGGGAATATCTATATAAGGGATCTTTTAGACAGGTCGATTCTGCCAGTCGATCTTTGAATTTTCTTGAACTTAGTCTGCGATAAGACAGAGAGACTCTCTGAGTTCCTGAAAGTGGCACTGTTCTAGAGGAACGAGTTGTACCGCTTGTATATAACGAGAGCGCTTTAAGCTACTGTAAATAATGTTATAATATTTCTTTGTGTATATACGTTGATTTGTATTCATGTTGTCATCTGTTTGTACTTGTCCATTCGTAAATCTAATAATCAAATACCGTATTTACTCGAATCTAAGCCGTACTATTTTTAGTGCTAATACTACTAAGAATCGGATGTTGTGGCTTAGAATCAAAGGCAAAACACTTGTTGGATGTAGGAGATTGAGTTTCCACCCCTTTTAAAAAGTAAACTATAACCATCCATTCTGTCCACTTGCACTGATGGCTTATACCATTCCACAGTTTATCTCCATATAAGTCTATCCTAAACATCGTTATCTGCTCGTATTCAGGACATTTTTTTGTATACGCCTTCCTTTAATCACCTAAACATCAAAGATATTGGTAATAGTATTAAGACGAGAGAGAGAGAGTTCATAATAACTCAAGTATAAAAAAGGAAGCAATTTCGTATGCAGAAAAGAACGGAAACACAGCAGCGGCCACTAAAAATTTGACTCAGATGGAACAAATATACGTCGATGGCGTAAACAAAATGATCCAATTTTTGCTTTTAAGTGTTCAAGAGTCTTTAATAATTCTTTTACATTCTTCTATAACACATTCTTAAAAAAATGTTGAATAGCAAATGCATTGGATAGCACGTAAGGCGATATCGTGTGGGAAAATAGCGATCCCGGCGCCGATTCTAGAGTCGGTGACAATGGGAGTGACGAATTATCTTTGAAACGCGATACTGACGGTTAGAGTAATTAAAGGTTCGTGTATGTATTTGAAGTTTTTAATGCAGGTAAAATAAATATATTAACTTCTTATTATTTATCTTATTAAGTTGTTTTTAAATTTTCATAAGTATCGGTTATTGATGAACCTCTTACACAATTTTTATTCAACAGCATGTAAATAATTGGGGGGGGGGGTGACGTAGAATAGATGAAAACATTTTTTCACAAAAACATTTTGAGAACGAGGTGCCACTTATGGATTCTGTAATGGATGGACTATCCCATCCATTAGTGTTTGAGAGTTAGAAGAAAAACTAGCCATACTCAAACCAACACAATTTATTTACTATGCTCAACAACGACACAAATCCAACAACCTAAATTAAGAAATGCATCAATCGATAAATATGGGAGCCATCACAAAATAGACGATATAATTGAAGATTTATTAATAAATCAGATCGCTTGCACTTAGCACTTCTAGGCAATGCACCTTCTTGTATTGAAGATAATTTCTAAAGTGATCCATTCCAAACCGATAGAATCCAATTTAACAACTAATTGACCAAATCTTTATTCTTAATATTAATCAAATAATCTACGAAGTGTTCACGTCTAACTTTACTTTATCTTACGTTAATCTTCATGCTATCCTTTAACTTCTAACCTCTCTCTTTTCTACTCGAACCCGAAGGCTAATACTTAAGTACTGACATAATTTACATAGACCGCTTCTTCTTCTTTGGGAGGAAGTTTTCAATTAAATAACATTTAAAGAAAGTTATTCCCCAAGAGAATTATTTGGAAAAACGCTTATAGGCTAGTTACAATTCGAGAGTAAATACGGTAATTGGAATAATCGGCTATCCCCCCCTACGTAAATTTGAAATAATAATTGTTGCAAGTTTGTAATTCCTGTCGATTCTCGCTTCCCTCTGAAACCCCTTGTCTATCCTCAAACCGGCTCATATAAATTAATTGATCATAAATAGCTAAAATCTCTCGAAAAATTTAACATAAGGGTTTAATTTTGTAATGCCAGACGGTTCCTGCTCACATCTGAAATCCCTTGTCTACTCGCAGACCAGCTAGGTGTGTGGAGGAACTGAAGACTTCAACAGACATGATTCACACTAAGTATTTTATTGTCACCAAAATATCAATCAGACACAATAACAATCTAATTAAGATAATGGATCAGATAGTAGAGCTCGGAGGTGAGATTCAATAGCACGGGGATAATAATACGGACCCTCAACTGATTCCACGATAGCTTAAACACGCTCAATATAAAATACGTCGCACACTAATAAACTAACTTCTATTCAAATAAGGATCACGATACCTGTACTTTTATGAAGTCAAGTCCTACACTTGAACCTTGAAGGCGATCCTTATCTGGATTTAATCACCATCGATTGATCCACCCTCAGTAATATTCCATTCATAAACTCCAAATACATTTAATCATTCCACGACACTTCACTCTCCAACTAAACAACTAACTTGCCAACTAACTCCTCAAACTCGCGAATACAGAATTTATGTAATATACTTCATTTGCATAATCACGCTTTCCTTACTCGGGGAAAGTTGGTTGATACTATTGTTTCCCCAGAAGTATCCCCAAGGGGTTAGTAGAGCCGCATATGCACTATCTGGCCAAAAGTATCCGGACACCCCTTAAAAAAGTGGTTCTGGAGAGTGACGCAATTTGATACGTTATTGAAAACTATAAAAGTTTTGGTAGTGGTTTGTCAGATTGTATTTATGCGTTTGTGAGGCAATGCGTAAGTCAAAGGATCTTAGTGAGTTTGATCGTGGCAGTATAGTGGGATGCCACCTTTGCAGGAAATCAGTTCGTCGTGAGATTGTGGGCATTCTACAGAAGCCTAAATCCACTGTGAGTGATGTAATTGTGAAGTGGAAACGTCGAGACAGAGTGAAACGACAGAAAAACGAACCGGTAGGCCGAAAATACTTGGTGAACGCAGCCGCAGAACTCTGAAAAGGGTAGTGAAACAAAATCGCAAGTCCTCGTTGGTGGAAATTTCTCAGGAGTTCCAAAGTTCATCAGGAATTACTGTTAGCAGCAGGACTGTCCGCCGAGAGTAAAAAACTTGGGATTCCATAGTCGTGTAGCCGCTCACAAGCCAAACATCACTCCACAGAATGCGAAGCATCGATTGCAATGGTGTAGAGCTCACCGTCATTGGACTGTGGACAACTGTTCTTTGGAGTGATGAATCTCGCTTTGCAGTCTGGCAGTCGGATGGATGCATCTGGGTTTGGCGGATGCCCTTCGAACGTTTCTTTAGTGATTGCATTGTGCCGACTGTTAAGTTTGGTGGTGGAAGCATAATGGTGTGGGGGTGTTTCTCATGGTTTAGCCTGGTTCCGTTAGTTCCTGTGATTGAAAACATGAACAACTCTGAGATGTATGTGGACATTCTGGACAATGCTGCACTCCCAACTCTATGACAATATTTCGGGGAAGACCCATTTCTCTTCCAGCTAGATAACTGCTCCATTCACACATCGAGGCTTGCACAGACGTGGTTTGACGAAATGGGTGTTCAAAAACTGAACTGGCTTTCTCAGAGCCCCAATCTAAATCCCATAGAACCCCTTTGGGACGAATTAGAGCGCAGATTACGTAGCCAGCTAAATCGACCATCCTCACTGCAAGCACTCACTTCAGCTGTGATGGACACCTGGAAGGCAATTCCTGTCTTCCCAAACGTGTGCAGGCTATCATTCATGCAAACGGGGGACCAACATCCTATTAATATGTGCCTCAGGACGCTCGAAGTCCACACCACTGAATGTCCGAATACTTTTGGCCAGATAGTGTAGATCCATCGCGTTACATTTAGCAAGTTCTTTAAATTCAAATGTATAGCATTTATATTTTTTTTTTGAATGTTCGAAATGATGGAAATATTTACTTTTAAATTCTTGTTTCGAATTTTTCTACGTAACATTTTTTATCTCAGTTTTATGCACTTTATGTTTAATTAAAAGCACTTGAAGATAAGCTTTTTTTCCCAAACATTTGATTCCTTGTAGTTAGAGTAAAATAATTATCAACATATGATAATTATTTATTTTAAGTAGTTCACAGATACGACTTTCAAAGAATTAGATACCGTACTGTGAAAATTTCTTGAAAAATAATACCGTAATCAATTTTTAAAAGAAATTAATCTTTAAATAAGTTATAACCTTTTAGATGTTTGTAATACGCAATGTTCCTGCAAGATTAAATTTCGCACACTACCTCTCTCAGCAATACAGATATTGTCTCGTAGAATTTGAATTTTCGCTTCTCTGCAGAAATCATATTGTGGAAGAAAATATCGGTTATACATCAAGAGGGAAGTCGCTTTCGGTAATGTTAAGTGTATAGAAGTTACCTTGGGGGAAGACTTCGTAAGACCTTATAGCTGAAATTAGCTAATTCACCAAATTCGGTGACAAGCATGGTCCATGAAAAAATCCGGTATATTCTAGGTTGATAAAATAAAGAGATAAGACTTTTGAATCAACTAGAAAAGATTCTTTCCACTCTAAATAAGAACAATGCTGAGACACAGTAGTCAAACATTTGACCGTGAATGTGCATTTAATTTACATTACTTGATATTATTACTGATCGCTTTTTCAGTATTTGTGCGATTTTTGATCCTGTGCTGTTGTGTTTTTATACTAATAAGTTACTTATTTCCTGTTTGAAAAAAAATTTGTTGTAATCACAAAAAAAAAATTCTAGAACAAATTAATAATTTTCTTTGAAAGAACCTGCTTGTTAATTACGTGGGTCCTCCCTGCACACGATTTTCCACGTAACAAAACTTTAAAAAAATATGCGCAAAACATCGCATATTTAAATGTCCATGAAACAAAAACAAAAAATCACCGTCTAATAATTAATGTGCTTACGTGGAAAAAAATAGCGTGTCTGAGATTAAAATGTTCCTTTAAAATTATCCTTTATCTTGCGATGTAATGAAGCAATTTCTAGCTTTTGTCAAGTAATTATGTATTAAGTACAAAATATTTTCCGATGCCCGAAGTTATTAAACCACAGCCTCCTGTCAAGAAAGTTAATTGAATTTTTTACAGTTTGTTAACTTTTTAAAATCTTCGCCTACACGATTTGGTAATTTCATTACAGGAGAGGTATTTGTGATACTTTAATTCTTTCCATTTTATTTATGGAAAATAAGAAAAGGTCTTAGAAGATTATTTTTAATTTGTCACACTATTTTTAAGTTAACCACAAAATGTCATTCATGAAACAATTTCATTAACTTTGTATGAGTTAATTTATCTGATGAATCATTAAAAGATTCTCTCTCTCTCAAAATTATAAAGAGAAAGGATATGCCTTACTACTTTAATCTCATCAATAAATTTTAACGGTTTTGGCAAGATATGTATTTAAGATAATATTTTGCTTTTAATATTTATAAAAATTAACCACAATTCAACCATTTGCAAAGTTTAAATCATCATCGTTGGCTCAACAACCCTGGGTGGCCTTGGCCTTCTCTAAGACATTTTTCCAAGCAGTCCTCCTTGTCGCCAGGTAATGTCAGTTCCGTACCCTTATGGTCTTGAAATCATTGCTAATGGAATATAAAAATCAAACTCTTGGTCGTTCTTTTGTTCTACTACCCATATGTTTATGTTTGAAGATCTTATATATTGGACTGTTAGTGGCTTAACAACCCCTAGTGGGTCTTAGCCTTCTATAGAATATGTTTCCATGCAGTTCTCCTTGTCGCCAGGTAATGTCGGTTCCATATCCTTATGGTCGAGAAATCATTGCTAATGGAGTCAAAACATCAAACTCTTGGTCGTCCTTTAGCTCTACTAACCATAGGTTTATGTTTGAAGATCTTATATATTGGGCTGGTAGTGGCTTAACAGCCCCGAGAGGGTCTTAGCCTTATCTAGAATATCATTTTGTCCATATGTCGTCCTTGCGCAGTAATGGGTCCATATCCTTATGGTCTCTTGTCATAATCATGTGGTCATATTTGGCTGGTATGTTCAGGAGTCATTCAATAAGTCTTGTCGTCGTCCATCTTAGTTCTCTACAATTCATAGGTTTATGTTTGAAGATCTTATATATTGGGTTAGTAGTAGCTTAACAGCCCCCGATTAGGTCTTCGCCTTCTCTAGGACATTTTTCCAAGCAGTCCTCCTTGTCGCCAGGTAATGTCGGTTCCATATCCTTATGGTCTTGAAATCATTGCTAATGGAGTACAAACATCAAACTCTTGGTCGTACTTTAGTTCTACTACCCATAGGTTTATGTTTGAAGATCTTATATATTGGGCTGTTAGTGGCTTAACAGTCCCTAGTGGGTCTTAGCCTTCTATAGAATATGTTTCCATGCATTTCTCCTTGTCGCCAAATAATGTAGGTTCCATATCCTTATGGTCGAGGAATCATTGCTAATGGAGTCCAAACATCAAACTCTTGGTTGTCCTTTAGCTCTACTACCCATAGGTTTATGTTTGAAGATCTTATATATTGGGCTGGTAGTGGCTTAACAACCCCCAGTGTTTCTCAGCCTTCCCTAGAATATTTTTCCATGCAGTTCTCCTTGTCGCCAGGTAATGTCGGTTCCATATCCTTATGGACTTGAAATCATTGCTAATGGAGTCCAAACATCAAACTCTTGGTCGTCCTCTAGTTCTACTACCCATAGGTTTATGTTTCAAGATTTTATATATTGCGCTGTTAGTGGCTTAACAGCCCCGAGCGGGTCTTAGCCTTCTCTAGAATATTTTTCCAAGCAGTTCTCCTTGTCTCCAGGTAATGTCGGTTCCATATCCTTATAGTCTTGAAATCATTGCCCACGGAGTTCAATCATCAAAGTTTTGGTCGTTCTCTAGTTCTAATATCCATAGGTTTATGTTGGAAGATGTTATATATTGGGTTAGTAGTGGCTTAACAGTCCCCGATTAGGTCTTCACCTTCTCTAGAACATTTTCCTGATCAGTTCTGCTTGTCGCCAGGTAATGTCAGTTCCGTAATTGAGTCCAAGCATAAAACTGTTGGTCGTCCTCTAGGTCTACTACCCATAGGTTTATGTTTGAAGACCTTATATATTGGGCTGGTAGTGGCTTAACAGCCCCGAGTGGGTCTTAGCCTTCTCTAGAATTTGTTTCCATGCAGTTCTCCATGTCACCAGGTAATGTCGGTTCCATATCCTTATGGTCTTGAAATCATTGCTAATGGAGTCCAAACATCAAACTCTTGGTCATCCTCTATTTCTACTACCCATATTTTTATGTTTGAAGATCTGATATGCTATGCTAGTACTATCCAAGCGGAAAATATGCCCTGCATCTTTGAGAGGATCCAGCTCTCAAAAGTATACATCAGGACTACACGTATAATAGTTTTGTATAGAAGTAATTTTGTATCTCTCTTTATGTATTGTGATCTGAGGAAGGTTCTAAGGCAGTTTATACATCCATTTCTTGACAGTATTCGCTTTTTAACTTTAAAAGCAATAAAACTTTGAATACATTCTGAATAATTGTAGACGGGTTAATTGTTAGATTTTGGATTTTATATCACGATAAATCGAAATATATAAGAATTTTTGTAAATGCTATGATTAACTTTTTTACTTCTTTTTATTCAATTACTGATTTGTTTTTTAAAGAAACGAGATATATAAGGATTTATATAAGGAATATTTAATAAAAGCAAATGTGAGTGAAAAAATTCATTTATTTTTCCCGATAAACATTGACGGCTATATTCAATCATAAAAATCAAATAAAAACAGATACAAGTGATAAGTAAACCTATTTTCAAACAGAAATATTGAAAAATAAAACCAAGCTATGGATTTTTTGGAATTTCCAAGTTGCTGAATACTTTTGGTATATTCAATTCCAAATTTTTCAGATACATGTAGAAGAATACGTATAAAAATTCCAAACGGAAGCTACGTATCCGTTTGTGTATGCTATATGCATGAGGTTTTAGTCCTAATTGGATTTGAAAATCTGCGCATTCTGGTTCCTGAAAACTGACGTCAGCGTTTCTTTCATCATTTTTGGTGTAAACAAGACTGAGAACAAGCAAAGAAACGTGTTTATTCTTCGGAAAAAAAATACTTTGGTGTCTTTTTTAAATGAACTCGTTCAGCACTTCGATAAAATCTGCGGGTAACTTGTAGAATTCAAAGGTGAGAAAAAGTTTTGGTGGAACATTATGCAAAATGGAAATATATTTTAAAAATATCAAGGAACACGGAAAGATGTTTCATCACATTCCGGTTCCTCTTTAATCACATTTCATATCGGAATAAACTGAGAAAGTTATTTTTATAGCGTTATGATACATAATTATTAATTAATATAATAAAATAGGTTTCAATATTTAATAATTTTTCATTTATATCCAACTTTTAAAATTGTTTTATCAACTTTTGTAATACGATAAAAATAAAGAGTTTTGCGGTAAAAATTGATTTTTTTCTTTGTTCTTAGCTTATCAACAAAATAGAACATTGAGCATAATAAATTAGTTTTCGAACTATTTTGGTATCGATATGCTGCAGATATTTCTGTCAAATAGTTATAAAAATTCGCCAAGCTGGTACGATAAAACTACAATATGGTAACATTAGACAAGCCACCAAGCTCTATTTAGCGCGATTTCAAATTAATGCCAAAGACGAGTAGCGTACCGATATCAAATTAGTTCCGTAATTGTATACAATTCTACATTTTAATCAGGAAACTCTGATGGTTGCTCTGTCTTTCGCAGTGAACTCATTTCTATTGATACAGGCCTTAAAGAGGCACTTTCAGTTCCTGGTTCGAACATCATCTGGATATTATCTGACAGTCGTAATGCCATCTAACATCTTTCTAACTGTCATATGGTGGGTGATAACACAGGAGTGGTTATTTTGGCGAAACAGAAACGCCTTATATCTTCTTGCGAGGTCCATCTATAATGGGTTCCTTCGCATGTTAACGTCGCGGGCAATGGGATTGTTAATGCCCTAGCAAAAGATGGCGCAGCTCAACCCACTGGGACCTCAGTCCCTCTCGTCTATTCAGAACTGCACTCCACCTACATCAACAACAAGCAATCAACTATTCCTCCTGCTCATCACTGGTATGAGGCTAAACGCCCTGGTGGATCTCTTTCCCTTCAATGCAGCAGGCAGGAACAAACTATTTTAACTCGTTTCTGGAGTGGCCACTCCGAACTTTGACTTTTAAAGATGGATACAAATTTTTTCGACTTGTGTTAGGTGTTCTGCCTGCCACGCATCTCCAGAACGCATTCTTGACTGCCTGGGGCTTACAAAACGAGATTTGTATGAAGACCTCTAATGATGTTGGACTTTTTGAGAGTGAATGAGATCATGAACTTGGTCTAGCTTGGCTAGACATGGAGATGAACAACAATAACACATTTTAATCAGATATAATTTAATTTTTAAATTTACTTTCGATTTTAACATGTTTTTTGAAACCATAGATCTTTTCAACTTCAAATAACAGAAACTACAAAATAAATGATGTAATAATACTATTAAAAATAACTACTATTAAACGATGAGTATATCGTTTTTTCAAAAATAAAAATACACTGCTGGCCACCATAAATGCAACACCAAGAAAGACAAGAGATAGCACGACAAAATTTATTTTGTAGATAACATGTTGACCAAGTATCAAATGATTAAACTTATAGACATCTGTGAAGTGGGGTTCCTGCCAGAATCAGTAGCCAGATTAGCTGCCATTGTTGGAGATCACCACTGCCACACGCTTCAGTATTGATTCAAAGAGACTTTGGATGTGTTCTTGGGGTACAGCAGACCAAGCAGGTTCCACTCGTTGCCAAAGTTGATCTGGTGTGGCAGCTGGGGTTGTAATCAGTCTCAATCATTGAGCAACCATTGACCACATGTTTTCTATCGGTGAAAGATCCGGAGAGCGACCCGGCCAGAGAAGCAATTCAATCTGGTGATTGATGAAGAACCTTTGGACAATGCGTGCCACGTGTGGTCGCGCATTATCCTGTTGAAATATGGCTGTGGCCAAGCCCTGAAGGACAACTGTCTCCAACACCTCGGAGATGTAGCGCTGGCTGTTTAAAGTACCGGCAATGCGTACTAGAGGAGTGCGAGAGTGATATCCAGTACCACCCTATACCATAATATCCGGAGCAGGACCAGTGTGACGGTGCATAACGCAGCTGTTCAGCATCCTCTCTTCACGGTGTCTCCAGACTCGAATCCGACCATCGTGGTGTCGCAGACAGATGAGTGACTCGTCAGTAAAGACAACTTCATTCCATTCTGCCACCCACATCCTTCTTTCATCGCACTATTGGTGGTGGAGACGTCTGTGGTTCTGCGTCTAGAGTAGACCAAGCAATGGACGTCTTGAAAACAGACCACTCTGCTGTAAACGGCGTCGAATGGTACGCGCAGACATTGAATGATGCGTTACAGACTCAATGTGCTGTGCTATGGTTCGTGATGTGACTGAGCAATCCGTCACTGCCATGCGCACAATTTACCTGTCCTCACGTGAAGTGGTGCACTGAGGTGGATGCAATCGACCACGTCGGTCCGTTGTACCCTCCTGTATCCAACGGTCACATATCCGCAGTACAGTTGTTTGGTTTCGTCCAACACGTCTACCGATTTCCCTGAAAGTTAATCCACAATCTCGGTAGGCCACTATCCTTCCTCTGTCGAACTCCGATACTTGATCCAAAAGCCGATCGCTGTTTTCTACGAGACATAACTGATCATTTTTTGAAAATACCACAAGAAAAACACATTTGCCGAACTGGAAATCGTTGAAATCTCCAAGCCTTAAATAGCGCTTTGAGGTGGCGCCACATGTGTGCGTGATGTGTGTCTGCGCTGAAATTCTAATCATTTGCATATCTCACCTCCACTAATGCGTGTTGTCAATTCCATGCTATTTGCGTGCTTCCTTCAAGGTGTTGCTCTTACGGTGGCCAGCGGTGTAGATACTTTATCATCGTTTTTTCGCTTAAAAATAAAAAGTTTAATTTCAATCGACATTTTAAAAAAAAGTAAACAAAATTTCGTACTACATTTTAAATTACATTTAACAAAGATTAGGGGGAAATTAATTTTAGATAAATAACTCAAATTATTTTTAAAATATCTCAAACGTTCCACTCACTGCCTGCCACCTTGCGATATATATCATTCTCTTTAAAATCCTTTCGTTGCTTTATGGAAATAAACCCAATAAAAAAAGGCCTTTTTGCATACCTTAGAACCGAATTTTATTACTTTGATTTACTTTACACATGTATCCACTCTGCTAAGGATAAAAGAATAAAAATAAATCATTTTGTCAAAAAACTAAATGTCTCAATATTGTAACCTGACATAGTTAATGGAATATTTATTTAATTTTAACAGCCAAAAAATCAACCCTTTTGGATATGCTTGCTTATTGTTCACAATTTTATAAAAATAGAATGGGATATATACAATAGAGGTAAAGGAAATGTGTATATCTATCATTTTTATATCGTATTTTTTCAGTAGAACAAGCCAATTATATCACTTTTTAGGAATTTAATAATGGTATAAGGTTTTGTGAAGAAAGTTTAAAAAGTTTTCTTAACATTATTTTTAATAGAGCGATGCAGAATCAATTTTTGTTGTTGTATAAAATTTATCTCTTCTAACAAAATAACAACACTGGGTTCTTTCCATATTGTGATAGTATTCGTATAACAAGTAAAATCCTATTTTAGACCACATCTTTGGCGCAAAATTGCACCAGCAACTCATTTTTCAGTTTTCGACCTATCCACTATGAGAATAATAATGCGCCAAATAAAGGTGTGGGCTAAAATCAAAATATTTGTAGGAATTAGAAGAAATAAGAATATTAATGAAATAAAATTATTGATACCAAAAAAAAAACACTTAAAAAGGTGAGATATACCTATATTATGGTTTCAATGAACTCTATGTATGTAATATTTGCAAGGTGTGAAGTGTTAAAAAATAATAAGATAATTGTTTTACACAAGTCATCCCAACAAAATGACTAAGTATAAACTCCTTTACTTCGTTTTTTTCAATTCCTACTATTAGCTCAATCTCTCTCTCTCTCTCTATATATATATATATATTCAAATTTTCAGTCGTTAATAAAATACTTTCAATTCATCTTATTAAGAGTTCAAATAAATTTTTTTAAACTTGTAGTGGATCACACTTGATGTTAATATAGTTTTTCAAATATTAATTAATTAATTATCGGTTTTTGACTCCGACTTATATTTGTCTTCATTGTTGTAACAAAGTAATTGTTAAAAAAAGGACAAAAGTTGGCGTCGAAAGCTGGTTTTTCAGCCAAACTAATCAAACCGAGTGTGCATTGTTACAACCATGTAGACAAATCATGCGCTTTTTTTCAATTCCTACTATTAGTTCACTCTCTCTCTGTATATATATATATATCGTTCAAATTTTCAATCGTTATTAAATACTTTCTATTCATTAATTCAAACAAGGAATAGACTCAGACAATTTTTTTATATTACTTGTTTTCTTGTAGAATACTTTCACATTTTCGCTTTCGTGTAGAATTAAGTATCTGCTTTAATTAACGTGTCATAGTAAAAATATGTTATTGTTTATCTATCCATCAATTAAAAAAGAAACAATACATCAAGATACATACCAAATACAGTATAATTTGGAATTCAATAAATTAAATTTTCATCCGGTTTTGCTTTATTTATCATGTCTAAAAACAAAAACTTAACTTCGTTTAAGCAACGAAGCCTTGAAACAGAGTTCTCAGAAACTAACCAATTGTCTCGCAATGTGCTTAAGTAATTTTTAATTCTAATGGAGTATATGTACCTTGTCAGGATTTATAATATAATCTATTTTCTGAGTATTTACAAAATTTTCTAACCGTAATATTTTACGAGAACATTTAATTAAGTTTGTGTAGGTTATTGTCAACTTAAATGCGTTGTAGATGTTTTAACATTTTATTATGTGAAAGATATAATCTAGTGATATTAGCTCACAAATTAGAAATAATTTTTTTATCCATTCACTCCTAGGCATTTAAATAATTAACTGAAGAATATTTGTTACGCCAAGAGATGTAATTTATACCTGTATTTAAGAAATTCGACTGGTTGCGACAACTTTGGATTTTTTTGTTGTTTTTAGATTTTTTTAGTACATTTTAAGAAAAATATGCTAAAAGTAAGAAGAGAAAAATATATTATTGCAACTAAAATGGGAAAAAATGGGTAAAAATTGACACAAAATAACATAAACGCGGCCCATTCTGTACCAAAGGTTTATGAACAAATTTTCAATTTCTCAATTCTGATGTATTGCTATGTTACTCATTGTTAAAATGATCTTCAGGGTAAAAGATATTTTCATTTTTACGAAAAACTAGAGAACTTTATCTCAGTTAATATATGAAGTGCTTAAAAAACAGTGATTATATTCACATTAGGGACTGTCAATTTTGTAATAAAACAGTGATTGATAAATCTGAAGGTTAAAACAATTCTACTATTATACAGAACATACACAAAAAATTTCAGCTAATTATTTTCCAAACTTTTTTAGTAATCGCTGGCCCCGTTTGATTATTTTCAAAAAATCGCATTTCGAGTAAAACGCGTTTTAAAGTATGACATCTTGCTTAAAGTAATGGCATCTGCTTTTACTAAAACACTTGTAGTTATTGTTCTAGTGAACGGAAAATGATAAATTTGATATATTTATAACGCTAATTGCCTATGAAATAAAATCATAAAAAAATTGTCAATTTTTGGCAAAATTCACAGTTTTTGGAGAGTCGGATACCTTAAGCTAAAAACTTTAAACAATTTTCGAAATTAAATAAAATGGAATGCTAACTGTGGTTCGTTGCTCCTTATAGTATATAGTGTTCTGTGAAATCATAATATAATTGACATCGTGAGCTTCGCTATTCATCAGACTAATTATAGCTGAATTTACCTGAATTCTTCTTGGAGTCGAATTTTTTTTTTCAAATATTTCAAAACCTCTCGCTCAGAAATTACTCAAAATCTTGTCGAGCAAACAGAAAAAAAAAAGTCTAAATTATATGGTAGTCAAAGACAACAAAAATAAACAACATACATTTAAGTGGAATATATTATTTCAAAACAACAGAATTTTAAATAATGGAAAAATTAAAACATTTCCTTTCCAGTTCTCTATCTCTTAACTGTGCCCGTTTCAGTAAAAAAAGATGTATCTTTAGAACCTGCTGGAACAGACTAAATAAAATTCCATGCTTAGTAACATAAATATTCCTTCATCCGCCACGTCCAGATCATCAAATTCTGGAGCCTTTCGACTATACAGGTTAGCTCACTCGATAAATACTAGAAATTTGCTGATCAACCACTTCGCTCACGGAGAACGAGTGACAGTTATGGAGTTTACCTGCAATATATAAAAACCATACTTACGTTGTTTCTTTAGCAATTACTATTGCTATATATCTCCGAAATGTGTAGTAAAAAAAGGGCTATCACTAATACAAGTTGGGGATGGTTTACGACCAAAATGTTTCAAAAATAAATCAGTGTTTGCTGTTTTTTCGTTTCTGCTGAGAATGAGATAAACAATCTGTAATAATGAATCTTTGTCAGCGAAATTCGTGCTAGCTTTTCCAAATGCTATTGAATTATGTGTTTCTCTAATAGCAATCTATTTTCGTGGATACGTGATATAAAACTGAGCTATTTATCTGTACGTGTTTTTATGTTTTTAAAGGTGTATGTGTGTCACCGGCTAAGTATGAAACGCGGCATTCTATAGAATGACCGAAGCTATTTAGGCAAAGTTTTAAAAAAAAAGGCATGGTGAGGCTATTATATCAATGATGTACATTCCTAAAAATTCCACATGTTATTCTGAAGAAACAATTTGAGTGTCATTAAAAATTTATTCAAAATACGTAAAGGAAAATGAAAGTTGTACCAAACAAAATTTATATCTTTCTTATTAATGAAAAAATTTCATATAAAAAATAAGAAATTGAAATTAACCTACTTGTGTTGCAACATGGTAGTCTTGAATGACATTTTGAATAAGGTTTCATTACATTTTTCACGAAAAAACATTTCTTATTTTGGTAGTTTGTTTTCCACATACATTTGACGAATCACTGTTCGATTACAACTGACCGGAGAAGAATTTCGTGTTTAGGAATATCTAAAATTCTAAGCAAGTTCCCTAAGGCGCAAAGTTTTAATTGTGATTTCGCATATACTTGTTTTAAAATTCCCTCAGAAGTTCCAAGTCATTAGAAACCATCCTTTTCTCACTCATTACAAGTGCCAATATATTGGCATTAGGGAAAACATTACAATTTTCACAACAATGGATTTTTTAAAATAATTTTCTGTTTTTTTCTGGCAAGGTTCACAAAGGTGAAAGTACATTTCAATGTTATAACGTGTAACGTTTTTGTATATTTGGTTGAAAGTTTTTCCGGAATTCTATCGCGTTCCACTAAGTTTCATGAAGTACGTAACAATAACTCGAAATCCGTGCCGTAATACTGTAAAGCAGAGCTTCTGAACCTTTTTATCCCCGCTGACCGGTCAACGTTTTATAATTTTACCACGGCCTGCTAAAGGTGGAACTTTGGTTGTTTATATTTAAATTGTTTTGATTTAATAATTTTTATTTATTTGTATTTAAACATCCTTCAGAATAAAATTCAGTTGCACCGAAAATGAATATAGTGATTTTACATGAAATGTAAAGAGGAAAGTCGCACAAACACGAGAGATATACACGCGAGTAAAAAAAATGAAAAAAATTTAATGCTTTTTAAGTGGCCCGATACTATTTGATCCACGGACCGGGGGTTGCTGTGTATTATTCGTATTCTTTAACAGGTTAAATGTGAGTTTACTTTTATTTTTCACAAATATCACATCATATATAGCCCCTGCAACCAATAGTCCCTGGGTTCCTTCTTAGTAGTAATTTTTGGCTTTTTGTACATGAGTTATTAACTTGCTGTAAGTAATTTCAGTTAAAAAATACTGGGTTTTGTTGTTGTTGTTTTTTTGCATTATTAATTTGAATTTTGGGTAGCTCGTCGTCGAATAGTTGTTTCATGTCTATAGACCATGACTCCTTCTCCAATACTACAGGTTGATCCCCCATTTTCATGCAGCACAGGAAAAAACCAACTTTTTGTAGAGCAAGTTTAAGTAAAATTTAGTGTTTTGACACTCCCAAACAAATTGCAATGAGCAACTGACAAACGTAGATCCTGAGGCACGCATTAAAAGGCTCGAGCCTTGACCTGCAATATTCAAAACAAATCGGAGATATATTTGCTACTTTGCCGATTTTTAATTAGGCATTCTATAGAATGCCTAAGCAATGCGGGAAATTTGAATTATTTCATACATTGCCGGTTAGTTTTAGGCATTATATACAATGCCTAGGTATTCTACAGAATGCCAGATTTCATACTTTGGAGGTAAAATGTGCACTAAATTAGAGAAAGAGAGAGAATGTGAAGCCGGCAGCCTTCAGGTACATTATTACTTCGATTATCGAGTGGAATTTTCTGAATATATTCATATTTTGAAAAAAATTATTTAATTTTTAATAGCTTACAACCCGTTTTTAGCTGATCTCTACTCAACGAAAGAAACATGTGATCCAAATTTCAAGTCTGTCGGTCTAATAATTTGGGAGATTTCATAATGAGTGTGTCCATTTTCTCCTATATATATACTATTTAATAAAATATTTATTATATACATTAATAATTACATGGCAATAAATATTATACGTTTCATAATAGTACTTTTAATAGGTTTAGCTACATTTGTCAAATATTTTTATATCCTTTCAATAAAAGTTAATTATACTCTATTATAAATAACTAATATATTCTTGAACATTAGCTTGTTGTATGCTTTTAGAAATAGTATTGTGTTTTTTAACGTGAGTATTAAAAAAGCTTTAAAACGTAGATTTTTACTTATTTTGATAAAAAGTAAAAAACCTCCTTACCCTAAAATTGTGAATTTTGCCAAAAAATTAACATTTTTTTATGATTTTATTTGACACACCATCTTATTGGCTTTATAAAAGTACCAAGTTTATCATTTTCCGTTCACTAGAACAAAAACTACAAGTGTATTGGTAAACGCAAATGCCATTACTTTCAGCAAGATGACATTCTTTAAAACGCGTTTTACTCGAAATGTGTTTTTTTTTTAAATACACAAATGGGGCCAGCGATTGCTCAAAAAGTTTTGAAAATAATTAACTGAAATTTTTTTGTAAGTTCTGTATAATAGTAGAATTGTTTTAACCTTGAGATTTATCAATGACTGTTTTATAACAAAATTTACAGTCCCTTAGGTGAATATAATCACTGTTTTTTAGCAATTTAATATAATAACTGAGATAAAGTGCTCTAGTTTTTGTAAAGAAGAAAATATCTCTTCTCCTGAAGATCATTTCAAAAATGAATAACATAGGAACACATTAGAATGAAAAAATTGAAAATTTGTTCATAAGCCCTTTAGTATAGAATGCGCCGCGTTTGTGCTATTTTTTGTATATTTTTACCTATTTTTTCCCTTTTTGGAAATAATAGTTTCTCTTTCTCTTCTTAATTTTAGAATATTTTTCTTGTACTAAACAAATCTAAAAATAAAAAAAAGTTCCCATATCTCCATTTTTTTTTAAGTTGTCGCAACCAGTCGGATACCTTAATCATTAATAATAGCCATTTATACGCTTTTTGTAGCCTGCTAAGTCTAAAATTCCTAGAATGATAAATAGTAATAAAAAGAATTTTTTTTTTTGCTCTAAGTACACATATTATCAAGCACAGCAAAACTTTTGCCCTCTAACAGCTCTATATTTCGGTCCCAAAGTAATATCAGCCTTCTGCTATTTGAGCTTTATATCCACAAGCGGAACTAAAATTGCTTTCTATTATTCTTGTATAGCCTTCCCTAATACTTTGGGAACTAAATTCTACACCTTTATATCCAATCACACGAACATTGTCGAGGGCTTTCCAGGAGAGATAGCACACAACTTAAGGAAAAGAATTATCATTTGTTCTAAAAAAGTCGGTTGTGCTTGTGGAAAACGGAAGTGAAGTACCAACAAGGGAGTCAGAGTGCTGTGACACTTGGGTTACAGCCTATTTACTTTCATCGAAGTTTCTGCTCATAAAAAAGGGGGACTTTCACCAAATTGCTTGAAAATATAACGCAGAAATTTGAATCTATGTACTGTATATTCCAGCGTATAATGTTCACTTTTTATACAAAAAGTAAGACTGAAATTTACGGTTTCGAGTTATTCGCGGATATAAACATGATAGATTTAAAAAGAAAGAGGAGATTATCATAAAAATATACACATAGGGAACCGGGACGTTCTCGGTGGCGCAAAACAAGCAAAATTTCGATTTTCGAAGGAACATTATTTTCAAAAACAAAAAGACTCCATAAACAAAATAGTGTCACACAATCCACATACTTTTCTTAATATACTATAACATAAATTTTTTAAATGTGTACAATATTTTTAGAAATATAAGGATTTGAAAAAGTACACTTTAAAAGGTGCTTTCGTATACAAAATGGTGATTAAGTACCTGTAGTTTTCCTTTTATAATATTTAAAACAACAAATCATGCGGCTTCAGTTACAAAACTGTACCTTTATTCAAATGCTCTAGGTTTTTTTTATATTTCATTGCTTAGAATTTTTTTTTAAATTTTGATAAAAATAGTAATTTTTTCAGAAAATTGGCAGTAAGAATAAAAATACTAACATTTCAGGAATTAAATTAGTAGCATTAAATACATTATTACTATACAAATGCTCATATCAAATTTCACTAAAATATAATAGATAGATTTTTCTACGGATGTACCTAAAAACTAGAAAAACATATTTTGAGTAATATGAAACAAAATAATAAAATGGTACAGTACTAAAATTTTATACTTAAAATATTCCAGATTTGTATTCATCTTGCATGAACACTTCTAAAGCATCCATCTTCCTTTTATTTTGTCTTTCAATAGTCTTGGCCTCTTTGCTGGCTTTTTAAACTGTCATCTCGGCTTCACAAATTCTAACTTTGTCAACATTTCGAAGGCCTTTACAAGTACTTATCCCAAGATTTATTTTTAGTGCTCTTAATAATTTTGTTCCTTCATGTGCATCTTCATTAAAGCATATCACTGCGTCCATTACACCAATTTGCAATTTTTTTTTGCTCACAATTGTGTTTTTTGGAATTTGATAAAATTACATAGTTATAGAAGCTTCCATTTCGGTTCTAGGTACGATCACGCAAACATTTTAGTAAAAGTTCTTTTGAAGTTAAGTCTCTAAATACATGTTTAAAAAATTATGTATATGTTTGTTATTATGTTTTTAATCTTGACAAGAACTAGTTCTGTAAGGGAATGTTTGTAGATATACTTTTCTCCAGAGACAAAGACATTTATTGTAGCCGCCATAGCTGTTGTTTACATTTTAAAACTGCAATTACTCGGGTATTAAGCTTTAAACCTATACATCTTATACATTTTTGGAATCAGCATTAAATTTACTTTTTTTAAGATAAAAATCAAAAAATCGATTTTCCGAAGGTGAGAAAGTCTTGGTTCCCTTAACATATATTTCTGCATATATATTAAATGATGTTTATTTAATGGAAATAGCATATCTTATGAACCTTTATTATGGGGTAACATGAAAAGTTCGTCAGATTCATCTTCCATTATATTCTTCAGGCACACCGTCGAATTCTGTTTCATGTTCATCCTCATTGTTCATCTTCCTTTCGCTCTAGATCATTAGTACTTAACTTTTTTTTCTGCTGGCCGCATACATATGTCAGCTATTTCAGGGTGAACCGCATACATATGTTAGCAATTTCACGCGGATTAAGGGGGGGGGGGTTAAAATGTGGAAAACTGATCAAAATATTTTAACTCCAGTTTTGCTTTTTTCAATTATAGTTTTTATTTTTTATTTTTGTCACTAACACTGAATTAAAAGCCTTTAAGAAATACTCCTTCACAATTTAAGCGCCAGTGAACGATTTCATATGATTACCAATAATGTAACAAACTTCATAAGATTTCTTTGTTACCGCTATGACATTACCACCGACAAAGCACTTTGTTTCTGTCGCAAAGATTATTCAAGAAAGCCTATTTATTACCTCTTTAGGATTCAAAACATTTTCCAGATTAGTTAGATATGCTCATAAATAATAGCCCATAATAATGAATAAGGATAACTCTAATGAACATAAAAAATCAGTTGATAATATTTCAGTTTGATTTCATTATTTATATGATGAAAAGAATATGGTTGCACAGTGTAAAAAAATGTTCGTTATTAAATTGAATGGAGGAATTACAAGCGAATTCCATATTCATTTAAAAACGAAACATATACAAATTTGTTCCAGAGAAAAGAATCTAAATGTGATGAAGATGCAAATTTTAGCACACTTTCTAAGTCCAAACTATCATTGGTTTTAGATTATTTTGAAAAAAAGATAATTTGGGTGAAATTATTGCATAATATTACGTTCCCTGCTTAATGACAGTGCAATTGATGCATTGTGTTTTTTAAGATCACATTTCAAATATTCGTAATAGTACCACAGACTGAATAGTGATATTTACACTTTTTTTGTGATTTAAATAAATAAGATGTTTCTTTACTTTTTTGCAATTCCTTACAAACTGCTATAATTTATAAGTTACACATTTTTTTGTGATATTTACACTCTCTGATAAAACTGGCAAATATAAAACCAAGAAACCCCTGTGCTTTCTTTCTTTTTGTAAAATTTCTACTACCGGTATTTAGATCTTAAAAATACTGAATACTAGTATTGAACTTTTGGTCCGATATTGCAATCCCTAATGGGGATGTATGATCTCTGGTGTGATCTTTTTAGGCTTAAGATGTCACTTTATTAGGTATCTTTCCTGGGTCTCTCTTTTCGTCACCTTCCCCCAAACAAATCACCGCTGGAAAATAATATAAACCTTCTTATACGGATTTCACATAAATTTAATAATTCGTTCTAGTGTTAAGGTATCTATGTTCGAAATCGTGATTTTGAAATAGCCTGTAAATGGATAATTTTTCGGGAATATTTAGTTAAATTTAAAAATTGCATTTAAAACTGCTTTTAGAATATTATTACAATAAAAGTTATTTAAATGCAATTGTTCGACAATAAATGAAGACAGAATGATATACTTTAAAACGTTCTGCTTTTATGAAAAATATTTCTATAATAATAATATTTTGCCTAAATATAGCTAGGGCTTTTACACTCAAAAAACAAAACATTATAACTGTCAAACTAAAACATAACAAATAGCAAAACTGTCAATAGCGAGTTGCCCCCCCCCCTTTGGCGCGCAACACAGCTTCAACCCGCCTTGGCATGGATGCCACAAGTCCTTGGTAGATGGCCGGAGACAGAATGTACCAGATATTTAAGTAACGGTCACGCAAATCCGAATTATTGCGAATTGGTGGTCTTTGAACTCTGAGCTGCCGTCCCATGATATCCCAAAGGTGTTCTATCAGATTGAGATCTGGTGAGCTAGGCGGCCAGGACATTAACTGGAATTCAACATCATGTTCCTGGAACCACTCCAACGCAATTTTAGCCTTGTGACACGGGGCGTTGTCCTGTTGGAACATTCCATTTCCAGGTGGAAAAACAGAGGCCATGTAAGGGTGCAACTGGACCGCAATGGTGTTCAGATACCCTGTAGCATTCATGGTCTGCTCTACCACAACCACGGGTCATGGAGACGCCCAAGAGAATGTCTCTCAAAGCATAATACCACCACTACCAGCCTGTGTATGACCTACTGTACATTGAGGTAGCAACTGTTCGCCTGGATGACGGCGTATCCTGACACGGCCATCAGCGTGATGGATGACAAACCGTGATTCATCTGACCAGGCAACTCTCTCCCACTGATCCATGGACCAGTCGCGATGTTCCCGGTCCCAGCACAGGTGCAGTTGGCGGTGACGCTTGGTCAGCAAAGGCATACGAGTGGGACGTTTATCCACGGACCCATATCCAACAGTGCCCGCTGAACAGAGTGTTCAGATACTATTCCACTTGGCCCTGCATTGTATTGGGCTGTCAGTTGAGCCACTGTCTGACTCCGGTTTTGCTTCACCATGCTAGACAGTATCCAACGAACTTTTTTTTGATAGCGTGTGGACGTCCAACACCATGTCGTCTTCTGCTGGTTTCACCGTCATTCATCCACTTTGCATGAGTACTAACAACTGTAGATCGCGAACAACCCACGAGCCGTGCAGTTTCGGAAATACTTGTTCCGAGCCTTCGAGCCATTACAATCTGCCCTCTATCAAAGTCGCTTAGATCCGCAGCCTTTCCCATCACACACAGAAGTAAGTGAAAGAATAATTCTTTAGACTCTCCAGCCGCAGTTAAATACCACTTCCATGTGATCACGTCCCTTCCACGTCATCCAGGCGAGTTCATTGCAAAATGTAGGGGTGGTCATAATGTTTTGGCTCTTGAGTGTGTACCTATAACCTAAAATTTTTGAAATATATAATTCAGAATTTGATTTATTCATATTTTATAATATCAGCGTAGAGGAATTTTAACAAAAAACCGTAATTTTTTTAAAAAATTGTTAGTTGTTCAGTGTTGAACAAATAATTCTTGTGACGCCCACAATAACAAGTGAATATTTGTCGCGAGAGGGCGCTAGTGTGTATAGAGTCAGTGTATGTGTAAACTTAGAGAGAGAAAGAGCGTAGAGGAAAACGCTCTAATAAAATTCTTGTTACTACGGTTTCGTGCCATTTAATTTGTGGTGTAAACAAATATAGAGATAAACAAAATGTGCAAACCAGTGTCAGTGCGCGTAGATTAGTAACTCCGAAAATAATGTGAATGCTTCAAAAATTTTAGTTCAACCCCGGTATAGAAGTCCTAGTTTTATGCAGGCAAAATATTATTATTATAGAAACATTTTTCATAAAAAAGGATTATTTTGAAAATATGGAAGCATTCTTTCTTCATTTAATGTCAAAAAATTGTATTTATATAACTTTTTTTTGTAATAATGTTCTTAAAACAGTTTTATACATATTCTAATGCAACGGACACCAAAATATAAAAAAGTATGAATTTATTTAATTTTTCGAAATTATATGGTTCCGTATGTAGTCTTAAAAGACTATAAAACACATTTTACACTCTGAGCTTTAGCTTAAATAATTATGGGAAATATAGATACTATCAAACGATAACCTCCAAGTTTAATAAAGGTAGGGAAAAAGCAATTACAGTAGACTCTCACTAATTCAAACCTTCGATAATACGAACCTCTCGCTAATTCGAAGTGTATGCTCAGTCCCTAAAAAAACTCTTGAAATTTAGAATTAAACGATACGAAAATAATTCGAAGTTATGTTATATAGCTCTCGACAATTCCAACACTCACTATCATGTAGAGTTCTGTAGTAAACAAGTTGTAGCTTTTATGTGTGACGGATCTATACGCGATCTTCTGAATAATCCTCTTGGGGAAACTTTGAGGCTAGCTTTCGCGTTAATTCCCAGCCATCCCTCAAGAAGAAACCTTGATATGTAGATTAATTTGACTATATAAAGTCAAGTCTTTGTAAATGAAAAATAGAAGGAACAGAGGAACTGTTGCGGTGACATGAAGGTGAGATTTATTTCATTATCACAACTTGAGTTAAGGAAGGAGTTTGTCACTATAATAAATTAGTAATTTGAGAATTAATCATCTAAAATAGAGTAGATTAGATTAAATTAAACAGATTACTTGCACTTGTTTACTTAGTGTAGATTGCTCTCTTTATATCACTCCTAGGGTCTTCGCTTGTAGTTTCATTTGTGGCTGATTAGTGTGATTGAATAGTAATAAAATAATAATTATTATGGAAATTTCTGGTGATGTTTTGTCCCTCCCCTCCCCCCTTCACACACACCCTTAGGTAGGCAGGACGGTGAAGGAGCGACTTCAAATAGAACACGCTCACACATGTTTTATTTTGCATTGCCTCTGAGTGTGTCTCCCCTTTAACATAGCCTTTTTGATGACCCTCTGTCTGCCATCCCTTCTTTGCGTTTCCCTGTTCCTCAACCAAAACGATAGTTTTATTGTTTTCTTCTTCAAGTGGACAATAAACTGGCCGCACTTGTTGTCAGCCGTTTATATATTTCGCTTAATATGTGGCCTTGCTACATATGTGTTCAGAAAGGATGGTCCGCTATGGCGAATAAGAGATGCGTAGTATTGAGTATTTTGCGCGTCGGAGTGACATGACGATTTATGATTCATCTGTGTGACATGTGATACCGAATTGGGCATGGGCCAAACTGGATTCCGCCTTGAAGAACCAGTGGTGTTAGGAACAGTGTCTGTGGGAACCGATAACAGATTAAACATATTTTTTTCGTCAAAAAAGATTAATTACATACAGTATGGATTATTTTAATAATTGTTTTCATACATAAATATATATTCTTTTAATACAGGACTTTTAACTTCTGTATTTTATTTATACAGTATATATAAAATGTACTTTTTAAAAATACTTTAAAATAATTTTATACATATGACAATTGTTGTTTTATTACATAGTTTCAAATTGAAATGTGTTAGAAAAAAATTGATCTTCTTATATCTTGCGAGTTCTTTGATAATTCGAACTCTTGATAATTCGAAGTTTTTCATTGGTCCCTCCAACATCGAACTATCGAGCATCGACTGTACTTTATTATTTTTTTTTTACATATTTTTAAAAATAAAGACAAAATTATTTAATTAATGAGAATAGCATTCCGATGATAAAACTCTAAAGAGAGAATTTATATCTATGAAGTGTTCAACAAACACCTAACCAAAATAAAATTGCTAAAAATCGAACAAATTATGAAAATTTAACAAGAAAAATGATACTTTCATTACAACACATCCCTCTATTAATCACTTCTTTATTTGAAATAACTTTCCCACAAGTTCTCTAACCGAATTGTATCACTTTACTATGTTCCATGTTGTTGCCACTCCGCTAAAAATAAAAGAACAAAATTATACTCGCTTGAAAAGTTCCACAAAAGGTTTCTAATGAAAACGTTTACCTGTGTGCACTTAATTTAGATAACCACAGTCATTAATGGTATTAAATGCGTATCCACCCGTTCACAGGAAAGACTATCGGATGCAAATAACACGTAAAAGATTTCAACGGCATCGTTTAACAAGCTCTTATCGGATGTTCTTTCTAGAAGAATAAATTAATTATAATGAAACCCCGCTTACTAAGCAAAAAAGAATGAAAGGTGCAGGTGCTTCAGAGAAAATCGAACATTTCCCCTTTAGGTTGTTTTGGGTACCTCGATGGTAGATGCTAATGTTGCTTTTCATATCTTGTTATTAAGTTTCCCAAAACTTCAAATAATGTGGTAAGATTGTTTCCCGCATATTTAATATTCTTTCGAGTAATATAATTTACATAATGAATAGTCCATCTAAGAAATTCTTAGTTCTCATTTTAAATTTATTTTAATTTCATAAAACTGAACATCGATAAACTATTTTACGCTATGTGACAAATCTATACGGGTTTCTACTAATTTCTTCTTTTATCTTTAAATCAAAATATTTATTTCAACCAACCTTCATCAAGAAACCAAACGTGATTTGTGTAAATGAGGAATATTATATAAATTCGGTTTTCGCGAGTTGAAGGAGAGCGAAGTCAGAGGTCAAGTTAAGTGAAGTAAAGTGAAGAGAGTGAGCTGTCGACACGTAGTTTTTGACAAGTTAAGCGAGGTTGATATGTTTGATGTGTGCAAGGAGAAGTGGTTATTGAAGATTGAAAAGCAGTATAATTAAATATTACGGAGCGTGGAGCCATTGGCATTTGATCCAGCTAACGATAGTGCCTGAATTTCTCCGTGAAGGAACCGAAGCATTAAGGAATAAGGTACTGTAAACTTGATTAAGTAAAAGCTGATTATTAGTGTACGGCGTAGTTGTAAATGTGCGCGTTTTAAGCTACCTTAGATTCAGTTAAAATTCTGTAATACTATCCCCGCATTTGTATATCTCACCTCTGCACTCTACCATTGTTTATATACCTTAATTAGAATTGTGTTGTGTCTGTTCTTAATAACTGATAAGAATCAATAAATCAGTTTGAATTGGAATAATGTCTATGGATTATTTAGTTCCTCCTACACATCTAGACAGGTTTTCAGATAGGCAGTAGGGTTCGAATGTAAGGGGTAATTACAGGTCACCACAACTATTTTTCATTTTTCCCAAAAGTATTTGTAGAGAATTCGGGGTGCGGCTTAGATTTGAATAAATACGGTATATGTTATTCATATTCTCTTTGATTATTTTATTATATGCACCAGCACTTCACAAACTGTTTGACGTTCCCCCCTAGCCAGGGACGTCTTAAGGCATGGGCCAACTGGACCCGGGCCCAGGACCACCACCACAATGGGGCCCTCGTCTCGTTCTTGACTCAGCCTTAATAAAATCACGATTTGAAGAATTTCAAAGGTTAAATGTTATTTCCAGTTGTACTCTCCGAAATACTGGGAATTTTGGACGATATGTGAACTGGCACCGGGCGATGACCGTTGTCCATGTAGAGTCCTAGGTCTATCATCATACACCATCATTACTCATTCAGTCAAAAAGCGGAAGTCAGTCCAGTTGTTTTGGGTGATTGTAAGTCATGCGCACTTATTTGTTTCCGGTTATTGTTCATACGAGTTTTTGACGACGTATGTTATGTCTAGTCTTCATTTAAGTCATAGGTAGGGCCTACATTTGTATAAGGGCCCAGGGCCTCAAGAAGTCTTAAAGCGTCCCTACCCCTAGAGGGCGTGATAAACCTAAGTGGAGGGCGCAAGCATATTGAAAAGTCGAAAATAAAAGATTATTTAAAATGTATGTTAATTTACTGAAGAGAAGCAAAGTGTAAACACAACACGTGTATAAACAAAACAGTTCGGCTAGAATGACGCCATTGGACTGCAAAAGTAATACTACGGTTGCGGTAGAACGAATTGTTACTTGCTTACCGGATACGCCCTGTAATATTTTTTTTTTTTGCAATAAATATTGAAAATAAAAAAAAAGCCAGTTTTCAAAAACTCAAACGATTTCAGTGCACTTTTCAAAAGTTTTCAAAATAAATTTCAGGTAGTAAAATTATGAACCATTATGTATCTTCTAACATAATAACTTACGAATGAAACCACGGCTTTCTAAGTTCTTGAAACAAATGCAATAAAAAATCTCAAAGGTGAATCCACCGTTTTATTTGCTCCAGTGAAACAAAAATTAAGTTTCTCTGAAACATGCTTTCTAGTTTTGCATTTATTTTCCGTATGCGATTTGTTTGTTTCTCTCACTGAATACAAATACGATTATTTTTATGACATTTTCCCACTTTTGGATTCGTTTTTGTTTTATTCGCCCAATGGATTAAATAAACATGCAAAGGATTTTTTTGTATAAATTTTCGGCAATTACCATAATCTCTAAAGACCGCCAAGTGCTCCCATAAAAACAAACTTTAAAACCGAACTTTTTTAGCTTCAGCTGTATTAAAATAACATTTCAGCAGTACTTTCGTGTGGTTTTTTTTTCTGTAAAAGCCAGTTGCACAGCTGGAAAATGTTTTTATGTCTGTTCTTTGTCTGGGTTTGCAATAAAAGTCAAAAATCAGTTCCGGTTGGTGCCCATTTCTTTCTAATGCTGTAAGTTAACGATTATTTTACCTGATCGAAATGTTAGATCATTGAAAACTGAAATTATGTTTGAGGAACAGGAAAGCTTAAGTATTTTATCATGTCTGCTTTCTAATAATGTGGCTAAATAAAGACAAAATATATAACTATAAATTTGGAGCTTTTTTGCTTAAGTAGTATGCATGAGATATTGTATTAATAAAAGCATTTTTTTAATTTGTTACTGGTCCTTAAAAATTGGAGTCATTATCTTTTCCGTTATGTTTTAATAAATTTAGATTTTATTGAAATAATATTCAATTGATTCTGTAAGAATGTATGAAAAGTCTGAATTCTATTGTTTCTTTAACCAAGGTGTGGGTGCGCGGGGCACAGAATCACCCCAGACTCATGAAATGTTTAATTCTGGGAAATCTGTGTTTATTTGTTGCCACTGACCATGTCAGTATCTCCTATATGACTCCAGGTGCGGGCGCGTGGGGCACAGAGTCACCCCAGACTCACAAAATGTTTAATTCTGGGAAAACTGTTTATTTGTTACCAATGACCATGTCAGTATCCTCCTATATGACGGTCCTCATGGGAACTAAAATGTATTTATCACATATCTCTCTCATTTTTTTGGGAGTGTCAAACAATTTTTTACAATCTTAAGGTATTTGTTTTGACTGAGTTCCTCGCGCGACCCCTTTTGTTCCAAATCTTTTTCTCTAAACAGGCTACATTTTCCTCCGTGAATGATTTAGTGTTTTGATTTCTATGTTGTACGAATCACATTATGGTTTATAAATCTAAATGAACAATTGAAAGAAATAAATGGGCAACTAACTGTGCGATCTCTATTGGATGAAGTTGAAACTGATCAAGTAAGGGAAGAACCTGATGAAGTAATGGATATTAATCATGATATCGAAAGAAAATTTAAGAAAAGTGATAAACATAAAACGTTTCAGTTGAAAAGAAAGTTTTCAAATGCAACCTAAAAACTCAATCAAGAAAGATACAAAGCCACTAAACACACTGTGTCTCAAAAAGTCACAAACAAGAAAACGTTCAACATGCTATTTGTCGATCATCGAAGGACAATAAAACAACAATAACTTGAACAAAATATGACAGTTTTGCTGTCAAATATCAATCCTGTAATGTTAATGAAAAGTACGTGTGATGCGTGTCCTTTATTAAAGTCAGGCATAGTTGAAACATTTTAGTTCAGTTTGAATTTTTTCTCAAATTATCAAAGAAAAAACTTAAAAATCCTTAAAAGTAGATAAGTATACTTTCTCGAAAAAAAATTATTCAATGGAATTACGATTTTTATCGTGTTCAATAAAAATAATTTTTAAAAAAAATTATTGGGGTTACCGAGTCACCTCACGTTTCCATTAGCGTTAGTATCGAGTGCACGCGCTCTCGGATTAAATGTTTTCTTTTTTTGGTTGAATTTTCGTCCATAGTTTACCAGGGAAATATATACTGTTTAAGCGTCATTTGATAGATTACTTTCATTCTTTTTTTATAAATCGCTTGGAAGTTATGGTTATTTAATTATATTAGAATTTTTGAGTGCATAAATCATTTGCCATAATTTTTAACGGATAACTGTTTTTGCAACGGATTAAAAATAGAATTTGTGAAGAAAAATAATTTTATGGTTCGATTTATAGTACTTGGAATTTGTATTATAATTGTGAGATTTGCATCTTGTAGCAATAATGTTTGTAGAATAAATAATTTGTTAAATTGATTTTGAAGTTTTATTTGCAGTAAGTAACTTTATGAGAAAATATGCTATTGCCTAATATTTTTTCAGATTTTTTTTAAAGTACGTATTGAGATATTTTTCAATATATGCATTTTATTATAGAGGATTATATTACAGGGTATAATACAAGTTTGAAAATCGGCATCGTATCATTAAAGCCACAGTTAGAAAAGTTTTTATTTCACATTAATTTTTCATTGAAGTACTTTGAGTTTAATGTATAAGTACAAATTCACCTGTCAAATGAAGATTCAAGATATAAAGAATTTTGGGATGGGGGGGGGGACGACATGAAGCATATTTTAGAAATTTCTCTCTCATTGTTTAAATATTCTTAAGAAACTTTTTTTTTTAATTTACTCGTATTTAAACATTTTCAGACTCAGTACAAGATATGAATTTAGAATTAGAAAAATCATAAGGTAATCCACAAGGCAGCTTCTTTTATGGTTGTCATAGCTATTTCAAGTTTCCACCAATAAGAAAATTTAAGTGCCAATTTAAATTATACTAAACAAAGAAAATTTATCAGCAGAAAACTTTTATTCTCTTATTATTTTATTTATTAACCATTTTCTTATTTTCTATTAATTCTTTTAAACATTGAGAGAGATGTAGCGTTTTCAATAATGTAAGCAGCATAAATACAATACAATGCTAGATGCAATAAAACATTTTATTGCCCCACTAAAGAAATTCTTTCTTGAGGTAACAAAATTTGACAAGGCAATCCCATTTCTATCACACCCTTTGGTCCCTAGGTTATCATGAAACTATTCATATTTTGAAAATAAATGAAGATTGTGTAATGTGTTTCAGGACATTTCTTCTGTAGTAATAAATAATTGTTCTTTTCTACAGCAATAAACAGGTATATAAATAAAAACATAGATATATCACAATCTGACTATACAACACAAAAGTGAGACTTTCATTGAAAAATAATGCTATACGGTTTCAAATTTTAAAGTGTAAGAGTTATTTTCAGTTTTTTTTAAATATTTTCTAAACCTATGATTCTCTAAAAGCCAGTTCATTTTCCTTAATTTTCATTCTTACTCATGAATTTAGGAAAAACTTAATTAATTGATCCATGAGAAATCGTGGTTTTTGAAATATTTTTTAAGGAATATTTTTGAGATATAGTAAATATTTGTGGGACTTTTGAATAAATTTGGTAATTTCATGTAATCAATACAGTCAAATTAAACAGTAATTTTAAAATTAAATATTGCACATTAAAATTTTAAAAGTATTTGAAAAATCATCAGTTTTGTTTGCTTTAATTTTGTATTTACTTCACTTATGTTAAATCAAAAAATGCTAAAAAGAACCATTTTTTTACTAACTCCATTTTAAGAGAAATCTGTTTTCCGCTTTCCAGCTATTATGCTGAAAAATTACGTTTATGACGCCTGTGAAATGGCGAAACTAAAAGCTTTCCTTTTTTGCATAGAAGATTAAAATATCCAATAGCTTTATCTTTATAAGAAAGGCAGTAAAAAAACCGAAATTCTTCGTTCTAATCTTTCTTCTTCAAAGAAAGTCATAAAATGTAGAAGAAGTTCTAAGCACATTCACTTAAAAAAAAGCATTATTAACATCTAAAGTAAGGTCTGCTTTGCGAGGTCAATTGTATTAAAACATATTTACCATCTTTTCCACTCCTTTCTATTAAATAAAAATAGACAAAAAAGCCTCTTTTTTTCCTTTAGAATTACCTCTAATTGATTCCCCGAAGATGGAATGCCATCAAATTTCTAATAACTTTACATATAAAAAGTATGTCTCAGAAAGTTACCAATAAATAGTAAAATTAGCATAACTCGAGAAAGAGAAAAGTTTCAGCAACAAAGTTATGGAACAAAATTTACATATGTACGTTGCAGTGAAATTTAAAATGTTCCGCCGTAAAACATTTGCATAACCACACATAGGGCTTTGCAATTCAATGGTCATAAAAACAGGTTCATTTCTTCCATTGCGTTGGAAGTTGTTACGTTTGATTGTGTCTCCTTTTTTCTTTTCTTTGTTTCAATTTCTGAAAATGAGTCGTTTGACAGTATTTGAGTGAAAACATATGCTTCGATGCAATCGGACATGTCTAGTCAGTAAAACAACTTAAGTTAAACGGTTCGATTAAGAGCCGCTTTTAGAATCACTATCAATATGAACATATAGTGTAGTAAATCTCCATTTTTTTTGCTGTGGTAAACTTTCAACAGTTTAAAATTTTGGCGGGAGGGGTATCTTGTCTTGGACGGTGTGGAATTTAGACAGCGTATTTATGTTAGCATTTTAAATTAAGTAATATTTTTACAACCTGTTTTCAAACAATAACTTCTGCAGGAGTGGGAGACCGACCGGTAAATAAGAGAGATTTGAATCTTTATTAAATAAGCGTGGGACAAAGGGAAAAAGTGCTGTACTTACTTATTAAAAATTATTTACTTTGCTAACAGAAATGCAAAGTGCTAAAATAGCACAGAAAAAATTCCACGTTGCTATTGGTTATTTCAGCATTATGATATCCTTCAAGTTCAAGGAGTAGAAAAGTTAGTTTTACCAGCAACAGATGCAAAACAAATTATTTTTTAATTCATTTTCTATTTAACTAATGTTATCAATATGAGCTAGTTTTAATTATACCATCTGCTTTTTATTATTATTTATCAATTAATCATCCACAATAGGAAGGAAATGTATTTTTCGAGAGGTTTTAGCTATTTAGGATCAATTAATTTATAAAATAACTTTTGAAATTGTTTATTTTTCTCTTTAACGATCTATCATTAGTCATTTCATTCAATAACAGAGTAAAGTATGAAATTTTTCATCCATTATTTATTTTAACTGACTTGTCTAGTTATTTTATAAAATACCTATGTATTCTTTGAAATAATTTAATTATACGCTTTAATGGTAACTTATACAATGATTCCCGATGAGTAAGCATCAAGAGAATCACAGAAACTTGATTTCAAGTTCTAAATATCACTTGGAAACACAGCTACAGTCGTGCTGGTGTAATGGCTCGTGCAAGTGTATCAGTTGGTGGCTGAACTGATCCCCACGTCTTTTGTCTCGATTCAGTGGTAGCAATTATCTATCGGGATGTAATAATCAACCCATATGCTCGTCTATATCTTGCAGCTTTGGAATCTGATGTCATATTTACAGATAATACAATACAGATAGAACTCGCGTTGTCAACCAGTACATGGAAGAGGAAGCACTGCTTGAAATAGAATGGACAGAGCGCATTCGCCTGACTTGAAAGCAGTGTGTGTAATCCTTCCCAAACCTTAACCCGGCACTTCACGCGCAGGGTATGTCATATCCTCAACCTAACTTTTTTCAAGACTCCATCAAAACCTTTTTCGGAAAATGAATAGTTTCTCGTGTAGCTGACTTTAAGGCCATATCCTTTGAGGGGTCTTCTTAGCTTGCAGGTGAATTCTAATTGCAAATTTATTTTTCCGATACTACCTCTTCGGAGATGCCATACCCCGTGCGTGAATCACCGTTACAGTTCTAAATGCATGAGCAAGCTTTAAAATCTTTCTTATGCAATGGCCCATTATTGTAGTTATGATGAAGATATGTGAGAAAAGTAATTTAATAGATACAGTATTTAGTAGATATAGTACAACAGTATTTTTGGATGAAGAAAGTCTCTTTGCCAGGATGATGAGGAGAAATCGAATGATGAAAAATATTTATTATAGCAAGTCTGATTCTTCTACTGAAATATATCCAGATAATCAAGAAGAGGGAGCAATTATCGTCCTTGATTAAATTGCCACATCATATTCAATGGCTAGAAAATGTAATCTTTAGCCTATGACAATATTTTTTGTGTTGTTGAACATTGAGACAATAAATGCGCATATTATTTTGTAAGTAGTCAGAAACCACCTACTAAACATTAAACCAGACACTGATTTCTGAAGTGTTCTGGATTTCGATTACAGAAGAATGTAAATAATGTAGGAACTAGCAAGAAATGCTTCTACGAAATCAAGATCTAGTGAAAACATCGCATTCACTCGTGACGAAGACTAAAGGAGTGTATAAACAATGCACTGAATGCCCTAATAAAAAGAACAGAAAAACTAAATTTACGTGTGAAAAGTGTAATAAACATATTGTATTTCCTATATTTTTCTTCCTTTTTGTATGTATGGAAATTTTACAGTAAAAACAGAATATAAACACCCCGTGGGTATGAGATACCCTTCGCGTGAAGTTAAGTTCGCCTTTTTCTCGTGTGAAGTGCCGGGTGAAGGGGGTCTAACACATAAATTTTCAAAACAATATCAATTTTAACTTTTTTGCATTTTCTAAAACTTCAAACATTTCTGTTTAAAATAATATATGATACATGGAAATTCAGTAATTAGAAGTATTTTTATTTATTTTTTAAAGGGAGCCACTCCTTGACTTCCAGCGTCAAATGAGCTACGAAAGGAGCTCCTGTCTTTTACAATGCATAAATTTTGATTTGTTTTGTTTACAGTTAATTTAATCCTTTTTTTTTTCAACATAAATTAAATGTTTTCTTTTGAAGGGAAGAGACAACTCTCACACAAAACAGTTGCTTTTTTTCGTTTGGTTTATTGTTAAATGTGATAATTTTTGTTTAAAATTATTGATAGTGAATGTTAATTTATTTAACCCTTTATCTACAGCATTATGATTTACTACAGTTTTTTTCATGCAATATTTTTTAATCACTACTTTGAAAATTAGGGGACATACATAAACAAAATACTCAATTTTGGGGAATTTAATCCGTTAGAGCTAATTAATTAATTAAAGATATTCAACGGTAAAATTAATTATATACACTGTTCACTTAAAATAAATAATCCAATCGTTTTCTAAGGTTTTCATTAACATACAAAAAAAGTAAGACACCCTTTGACATTAACTACTTTTTCGGAACCAAAATGACAATCTTCGCAATCCGATCAAAATGTCAGCTGAAAACGCAACTTCTGCTATAAAACTATTCTACTTCCCCGCTAAAATACTCATCATAGAACCCGTACTGCCATATATCTTGGAAGTGGGGATTTAAAAGAATATTTCTGCTAAGTATCGTCAGAGTATTCGTAAAAATGGTTATTCTATGTAATTTTAAAATGAGTGATACCGTCGGTAGATAATGAGTTAATCAGATCTTTTTCTGTTCAATCTGAGTTCTACATTGAAATAGTTATTACTCGTAGTATTTTATTAAAGACAAAAATTATGGGGAAATCTAAAAAATATTTAAAAGACGTGCCCGTTGGGTATACATTTCTGGTGCAAGTTTTAAAAGGCAGAAGTTGAGTACCACGAAAAGCTCTAGGACCATTAAACCCATACGCGCGTGCCATATACCATAATGAATAAAACGAAGCCATTTTTTTAGAGACCTAGCTGGTAAAATTAAAAACAAATGTTTACATGGAAAGACTCAAGACCCCCAATGAGTCAGTTAATAACATCATATGGTCAGTGATTCTAAAATCTACATTTGTGGAGTTAAAAACTGTAAAATTAGGGGTAAATATGCCTGTTGCACAGTTCAATATGGATTCAGTAGCAAAATTAATGATCTTAAAATATTGTGGTTTTGTACCAGACTATAACTGTGTGTTTTGTTTCAAGAAATTAGATGCAAGTAGGATTCATATAGCCCAATGAAAGCATCTTGAGATCCTACCCCCAAAAGGCTAGATTATTAAAAATAATGCAAAAAAAGAAAATTAGAAAAGTCTTTTGCAGATGCAGAGTCTAAAGAAAATGCTTCATATACTTCTGGAAAGTATTAAAAAAAGTAAATCCTCAAAAATTACAAATTTTTACTTCACAACCTGTTTCCTCAAAATGTAACATGTACCTTTTTCTCAAAACCTAGTTGGAGCAGCGGTAGTCAAGTGGTCCAGGCATCGGATCATGGCTAGAGTGTCATGAGTTCGATCCCAGTACCACTAAAGACCCGCCGTGTAGGGGAACGATGTACGTTATATCTGTCGAGAGCTCAAACGTCCTCCCGTTGGCGTGGTGTGGTAGTTAGGAGAGGGGGTGCCAGCTCAGGTGTCGTCCACGTCACTTGACCATGGTTCAAAATTACGCGGACCGTCGCCAAAAACCCTCGGGTTGCTAAGACAGTGCGACGTTAATATTCACTCGCTCACTAACTCAAAACCAAGTTAATGAAAAATCCTGAAACTTTCAGTGAACATACATTTAACATGTTTACAGATTTTAATGGAAGGAATACGATTATCTAGTACACGTGTTTAAATAAGGCTTTTTTTTTAAATAAGTTTTAGGAAAAACCAATTGGGCATTTTTCCCCCAAAAACAAACAAACAAAAAGAAAAATCTTGCATTAAAATGTTATAAATATTAAACTTAAACTATGCCGTAAAAATTTCATCCATGAGAATTTTCTGATTAAAAGGTGTACAAACATATAATTTAACATGGGCTCCTATGGACGTGCCAGACCCCTGACTTTACACGTCTTCTTTGAGAATGAGCACAGATCTCACAAAGAATGATTGACGACATACTTGCAGGTATGAATCGTCACAATCGAATCTTCATCTTCAATAAATGTAGTCACACATCCTATTTGTTAAATGTCTGCTACTAAAATATTTTCACTCATGTAAGGGACATTAATGTTCATACTGCTTATTTGAATAGTTGATTTCTTTTGCTATTTTGAGTGGCAATATCTCTTCTGCCCAATAACCTGCAAAAATTTCATTCCGTTTTATTAAATTGTTTTCATTTTATCTCCATTTTTATTTTGTTGCTTATTTTTTAGGCAGAGTGGGATATTGCTAAAGAAGCTTGTACAGTGACACTGTAATAAACGTGCTGACGCGTTTATTGGTGTTTGAAGGTTAGAAGAAAGATTAGCCATAATCAGAACAAATCTAATTTATTATTCTCTCACTTAAATTAACAACCCAGAGTAGGAAATGCACACTTCTACTAAGTATAGGAGCAAAAGCATGACAAAAAGAATACTAAATATTTGATTATAATTCCATTAACTTACTCCTGGAACGCTTGGGATGCCTACGGTCTAAATTACCGCAATTCTGTTCTCAGTTGTTCGATCTCCGGTCATTATTATTAAATTCTAACTTATTGACTAAAACGTCAATAAGCAATCTTTAATCACTTAACAATTAATCGTCGAGTAACTCGACTAGCTCTCAACTACTTTCCATTAACTGCTAACATCGCGTACCTAAAAGTTACTGCTTAAATATAACCCTTCATTTGCATAAACCGTGTCTTCTTCGGGGGAAAGTTTTCAATAGAACAACATTTAGAAGAAACAGATTTACCCCAAAAGGATTAGTGAAGGCTCTCGGATAAACCCGTTACAACACTTTGGTTTTTCAACTAGGAATTTAGCATTTAAAATAATAGACTTATTAGCGGTCTATATTTTTGTTGGAAAATAGTTTAACTTACATAGAAAAATTCATTTCTTTCCTTAAATATACTAAATTTAATTACTTATAGCTCATTTTTTTTGTAGATGTTTTGTTCATTCTTTTTCCTATATATTGAGATTACTTCAAAGCCATTCAGTTCAAAAAATGATTTTACACTTAGTAATCGGTGTGTTTCAGCAGCAAAAAAAATAATAATAATAAGATAATAATAAAAACACCCTTATAAAATAGCTACAATCGCTCTTTACTTTAATGCATTTTTTTAATTCTTAATGGATACTATGTATTTCTAGAAGATTTAAAAGAGGTTTATGTTTTGTTAACCGGAACATGCTGTAACGAGAATTGTGGTTATTTACGGGGTTTATGGCCTGCATTAAATCTAGTTTATGACCCGTAGATAATTTGCTGCTTCATTGTTTGGAACTATATATTTAACTGTAAAGGATTCCTCAGTAAAATTGGGAGAGAAGCGTTTTTCTTTTTTCATAAATGATTTAAATCCTACATTCAACTATCTTTTTTAAGGGCATTTATTTATACATTGATGAAATTGCATTTTTAATGGGTACAAAAGAACTACAAGCAATGTCCACGAAAAAGAATAAAAAGTGAAAAACAGCGCCTTATTATTCAAACCGATGTATTCTTTTTTAATTTGAATTAAATTATTACAATCAAAATGTGTATATGACAGTAATTGGTTCCTTTAGCGAGAGCTAATTTTTGAGTGCTTAACTTCTACGTAAATAAATTTTTTTTAAAAACCTTCGTTGAATTATTGGAAAAACTTTTAAGCAAGCAACGGCTGAAAAATATTGTTATGTTTGCCAGAAAGTTTTCAGATTAACTAAATAATGCCTACATTTCATGGTATTTAAGGAAGTGGAAGAAATATAAAACTTATTAATCTATATGTGTGGCACAAATAAAAAACGCGATCAAGTGTGGATCATGAAAAAAAGGTGGAGTTAGCAACAACTGTTTGTGGTTGACATCACACATCTCCTTTAACCATTCGGTCAGTTTTGACTTAACCGATCACGTCAGTTGAGAGTACTGCGCCCTTGAGTACGTACTATTGCATTCTGCTGGAAAAAAAGTCTTGAAGTAAAAACCGAACGGCGAATCAACAGCAAGTGTTTTGTGAAACTTAAGAAATCAGTCATGCAAACATTCTAAATGTTAACCAAGGTTCATGAAAATAAAACTTAGTCTCTTGCTCGTGTGTTTGAATGGCATAAGCGGTTTTCAGGGAGAAGGGAGAGATAAACATGCTGTATAAAGATAGTGAACATGCTGTGAGCCCAACACCTTTGTAAAATAATCCAGCATAAATACCAAGGGAAAAAAATAATAATCAATTTTATTGGATTTTTATTTACATATTATGCAAAATAAAATAAATTATTCAAAATAGCAGTATAGAAATAATTAACATAGTGGAAATTTCCTTAAAGTAATCCATTTAAATCAATTTTTTAATTTTGGAAGACATGGCACATTAAAAATGTAAAAAAAGGAAATTGTCAGTAAAGAATAAGAGAAAAAACAAACAAAAATTCAAAAACATGAAAGGAAATTAAAAAGTCGTAAAAAATTTTCATTGTAAGAAAAAATCAATCGATAGAGAAAAAAAAATGTAAATGAAAAATTTTAAAAAGTACCATTATTTTAAGGAAATTCTGTATATTAAAGAAATATCTTTATTAAAAAGGGGAAAAATATATTTAAGAAAATGCTTTGTACCGCCAGATATATGTATCTATAAAAGTATGACAAAAAATACAGCATATGAAAACGTAAGATTATTTTTCACTTAATAAAAGAAATCGAAAGATCGGTTATTTGAGAGTATATCACAAATTTTCATCTTTTTTTTTAGTTTTTTTTTTATAATTATCGAGGAAGAAATATTAACTAATGAAAAAAATACTTTAATCATTTTGTTTACTCTTTTACATTTTGCTGTCAATAATTTTAAGGTGAAATAATCAGATTTAATATAGTAAGAAAAACAATATAATGTTAATTAGAAATTGTCCATACGAATCCCTTTAATTTATTTATATATTCATATTTTAAATATGCTTTTATGCGATCTAATTTAATCATTGTATAATCACAACTGAATGACAGAAGCATAGTTTCCAAGCCAAATAAATATGAATACATTGATTTTTATTTATATCATTTCTTAAATATTTATCGAATATAACAGATAATACATTACCTTTCATTAGAATTCTACCAGCAAAATGTACTTTTACTTGAATTAGAATGAATTATTTGCATGTTCATTAAATGTAATTATTCTTTTAATTATATGTTCGATGTTTCTCAAAATATTCGAAAGAATACAAATAATATTTTCTAAACATCCAATCCATAATTAAAGTAAAACATTAATATTTATCAATGACATGTCATTTTTTTTCCTCAGACGATAAATAAAACCATATTTTATGCAAAATATTCATTGTGCTTAAATGTTTCTTACACAAATAAAACTAATCTCTATATTTATTTATTTTTTATTTTAAATATGAATAGCTTCATAATTTACCGGTAATTTTACCCAAAGAAAATTAGTCTTCAATTCAATTTGTTTCAAGTGTAAATTGTTCTCCAAACTTAGGATATAATTTAACAAAAGGAATTCGAACAAAAAAATCCAAATTGTACTTTTTTTTCTTCTTCTGTGAACTACGTGTTATTCCAAAATAGCTTTCCGTTGCATTTCCTTATCCTAATTTAGAATGTGTTTTGAGAAGTATTCTCCCTTATTTGCAAATGAAAGGGCATCATTGGAACGAGATATGACGGCATTTAAATTTTAGATACGATCCTCATGAATATTTAATTCGAAACTCGGCGCATTGGTATTGAGCCTTTTAACTGCATTAGAGAAGGAAATTTTATTTCGAAAGAAATTAAAATAAGAATGTAAATATATTTTTAAAAAAGATTTCCTAGTAGCAAATAAAATGTGCGATTTTTTTTCTTTACATTACATGTTAAATATAAAGATTTTTATAAAATACGATTTGTGGTTGAAGCATTTATATATCTATACTCTTCGCATGTGTGAATTTAAAAATTAAACAATACAGACAAAGAAGGATAAAGAAGTTTTTAAAGTTAATATTACGTGAATTTCAAATTAAACAAAAAAGAATCTGTTTGCGGACCAAAAATTTCGCTGTGCTAATCCTTTTCGATGGCAAATTTTTAAGTTATATTTATGTAGTCTTTATATTCACCTGGCTGTTTGACCTTCAGAACTTTTAAATTTAGGAGCCAGGTCATTGATGCATCATCTGTTCGAAGTAGGAATCTTCGACCGTAGGGGGTAAGGATGGAAGTTTTCTACGGCTTTTACAATAGTTCCTTTCTGGTCTCACAATAATTCTTTTCTGGTCTGGACTTACTTTACTACGATATGTAAGACTGTTTACTATAGTTCCGAGACTTGTTTACTACAGTTCCGAGACTTGGTTATTACAGTTCCAAGACTTGTTTAATATAGTTCCGAGACTTGGAGTTGTACCGTCAATTTCTTGTAACAGCTCAGTTTCGATGCTCTCATTGTTTGTATTCAAAATAAATTGTTTCCGGTTCAGGATATGACAGGATTGGAACAGATGTTAGTGCGTCCTTGAGCTGGTTAAAGTTGTTGTCGCACTCGTCCTTCCAGATGAATATCCATTTTACCTCAGTTCGTTGGCGGAGTGGTCTGATGATTGTTCAGAAGTTTTCCCAAATCTCCTGTAATGCGCCCATAAACCCAAGAAACTCCTGAGCTGGTAAATATTTATCGGTTGGTTCCAGTCTTTCACAACTAATATCTTATTCGGGTCAGTTCGAGTAACTTCCACCGAAATGAAATGCCCGAGATAGGTGATATCCCGCCAAAACAAATGGCTTTTGGAGAGACTTAACTTCCTGTTAGCTTCTAACAACTTCTGCTGACACGTCTATCATTATTAAGTTGTTCTTTGAAGGAACGCCGCACGGTGATGATGTCTTCAAGATAAACCAGGAAGGTCTCGTACGGAAAATCCTCTGAGAACTGTTTCTTTGAGACGTTCGAATGTTGTTGGCATGTTACACAAGACGAAAGGCATTACCCATAAGGCATTAACTTATTAAGTCCGTGTCCCGTGGTGAAGGCAGTCTTCTCTTTACCTTCAAGGTGTATTTCTACTTGCCAGTAGCCACTCTTGAAATCCAGGATAGGAAACTAGATATTGCCAGTAAGTGCATCAAGCGTGTCATCTGTCCTTGGAAGAGGATAGCTGTCCTTCTTGATGACGTCATTCAATCGGCAATAGAGCACACAAGATCTGGTTTAACCATCTTTCTTCCTGACTAAGACGATGGGAGATGCCTAAAGACTTGATGATGGCTCAATGACATCGTTACCTTGTACTTCTTTGATCATTTTTTTTGGACCTTCAATGAACTTTCCTGCAGGATATCTCTGTTTTTCGTCTAAATCAGTGCCTTGTAACAAGTACCTGACTAGATTGTCTGAAGAAATGTCCTGACAGTACACTTTCGGTCTACACAAGTGACAGGAGCATAAGCTGCTATCACCTCTCCTTTCTGGATAGTTCTCAAATTACGCGGACCGTCTCCAAAAGCCTTCGTGTAGCTAAAACAGTGCGACGTTAATATTCACTCACTCATTCACTCTGGATAGTCCTCATCTTATCACTGGTGTCAGCCGTTCTCACTAGGATAACTGGCTTCAAGAGATCCACAATCGGCGATGCTACCAGCACTCCTGTTCTAACTCTGTTTGAGTCAGGATAATCATTCAGGCTAAATCGGAATTTTCTATTATCTGCAACTAACCTTGTATTAAACATTTAGTTCTTGAAGATAAAAAGAGCGGTTAGTTTGCCACAACTTTCTGGCTGGATTCAAGTTCAGTTTGTAGTCCATAAAGAGTGATGCCTAAATTTTGAATCCAATGCTTCGAATCTTAGGAGTGGTTTTGCTGTGAAATTTAACCAAGTTTTTGAGAAGTTTGTTACAGTATCTTTGCTTAACTCATTCAATCATCTTGAAAAAAATTAAAAAACTGCAATGAAACCTTATAACGGCACCTCACTCGATGGCCTTAAAATAGTAATTTGCACACTGGGATGAGGATAAAAATTTAAGCAAGTGTATTAAACTGTGTCATTTTTTCCACAGTGCAAAATGACTTTATCTGAGTATCACTATTGTAAGCAGGAAAATTCAAGGTGGAATTCTTTTTATACAGCTCTCGTGAGAACGCTGATGCCTATTTTTTCAAATAAATAATCTTTTTTCTCCAAAATTAGTGTACTGCTATTTTTATGATTAGCTGTTAAATCTCAAGTTCATCGCGGACCCTTGACGATGATTATTCACGCCAGAAAAATTGTGGTAACTTGTGTTTTTAAAAGTGTTTTTGTTTATCAAATGTATGAACCCCTTTGAAGCAAGTGGCTGGCTCTATAACCAGCTCTGAACCAATCTAATAATTCGTAATTTTTAGATTATTAAAGCTGTTTTTTTGTTAAGTTAATTTGAGTTATTATTTTAAATGAATTTATTGAGTAAATAATATTTACCAAAAACGAACCTGATAACTACTGAAAAAAGCCTCAAATTTAGCAAAAGGAATTTTTCCATTGGTTAGATAAATTTACATGCTTTTTCAATTGGTTAGAAAAATTTACATGTTTTTTCAGTTTATTTAATGTTTTCTGTGTAATTATATAAACATAAGATCAAATTAATTTATTGATGTTTTTGTTTCTCAACTTAAATAGAATGTTTAATTTTGGATAGTTGTTAGCACAATATATTAAAAACACCACGTATCAAAATCATAACTTGTAAAATCAGAATCAGTATATTTTTTTAATTTTATTATTAAACTGTATTTTTGTTCAAACTGATTTTTCTCTTATGAATTTGTTTATTGTTTTCATAAGTTACCATTTATGAAGAGTAGTTTGTTTTCGAATATTGCATCAATCTAATATGTTTACGTTCTAATCAAGATGGAGAACTAAATGCTAAAGTTAAATTTCTCCAAAAATATTATTATGAAAAGCACATAGAACCATGCCTTCCATTTCCAATTTTTTGATCCAATTCTTAATTTTCAAACCTTTTTTCTAAGGTTAATTCTCTTGTGATAACTATTACTTGCAGACGATTTCTGGAACTGTGAAACAGTTTTTCTTACTGAGGGGGTGGGGTAGAAAAAAACGGAAAAGTGGGTCAGGAAGAACAATTTCGATTGACAGTTCCAAAAATAAAAATAATTCATGTTGTGGAAAATTGGAAGCTAAATCTTATTCTTTTTCTCGTTACAGATGTACAAGTTCCAGTTATACGAGAAAGGCTAAGAAAAACGAAGAATTGGAAATAGAAATTTATCAGGGAAGAGAATAATATTTATGTTTTTACTATTCGAAAAACGTAATAAAAGTTTAGAGTTTGTTTTATATCGTGTTGTTAGAAGCTACTAAGAAAAACGTTGTATAGTATTTCAGTTTTAGAAGAATGCGGTTGTAAAATTCATTGGTGGAAATAAAGGGTGAGACAGACTTGTATTACATTTAGCTTTTAAGTAACGATTGTTTTGAACTTGTATTAAGTCTTCAGTTTTAAATTTTGTATTACTTTGATATCACTTTATTTATTAATATTAACAACATTATTCAATTTCTGAAAAAGTAAAAAAGAATTGACCGACAACTTCTCAAGGGAAAAAAACAATTTTTAACATAATTTTTCGGAAAAGTTCTTGGAACATTGTTGGAAATTTAGAAGTTTATTTAATAATGTGCAAAATTTTCAACCTAATTTGATTTTTTTTGAACATTTGAATATCTTTTTGTTTTTGCTACACTCAACATTATATTTATCTGAAAATACAAAACTCTTACTCGGTAGAGTTGTCGCGGAACCTTCTCCTCACGTTGGTTGAAGTGGAGATCTCGCTGATCATTGAAATTCTCGGGGAGGGGTTCCAAACACACATGGGTAGAGAAGCGGTTTAATAAAATTCAAAATGGCTACAAGCAAGAAATTCGCAATAATTTATTTTTATTAAGTGTTGTCACCATTAACGCCAACTTGGCGAGATTTGCGCAGGAGAAACGGAGAAGTACCAAATATTTTTAGGGGGGGGGGGGGGAATGTTGAGTTCAATGAACAAATCTCAGATTTTGTTCAAAGAATTTTTAAGAAAAAAATATTTATCGTTTGCATATTAAAGAAATTTATATTGAAAAATAAATGCAAAACTAAAAACCATACAACATGATATGAAATTTCCACAGAAATTCCCACTCCAATGCCTTTTAACATCTAATTATATAAAAAATCATATTTATTTTTTTTTAAAAAAAATACACTTTCTAAATTTTAAGCTCTTTTTTCTAACTTTAAAATAAATGTTATTTTCAGTTTAAGGCATGTGATAGCAAAAATGATTAAGCTTAATTAAATTATTCTCTAAGCGAATTCATTAGTCAAGAGTTTAATATTATTCATAAAAACAAGCAGAACTTTATGACTTCATTGAAATTCATCTAGTTCAAATCTTCAAATCACTTGGAAGAGACATTTCACTAAAATCCTTTCCAGTCCGTGCAGATTACTTCCCATTTGCAAAATCAGTCAATTAGGCAGTTAAAATTCACTAACACGCGCACAACTTCAACAGCCTCGTTCAAATACGACTCCCAGAAACCGATTAAGTCATAATTTGATGCAATTTGGGCGCCAAAGTTCTAATTGTCCAGTTCCCTTTGATGGTTGATGGAGACGGTTTATTCTGGAAGTTGGAATGTGACTCAATTGAGGAGTTTGAATCAGTGAAAGGATATCATTACATGTCTTTTAAACGGTTTTTCTAGTCATTGATTTATTATTTTTGGGTTTGATTATGTTAGAAATTTTGATACGTTTGGATTCAGAATGGATTTATACAAGTATTTGATTCATTTAAGTATTACAAAAAATGTTTTCCGTTTTAGTTTTAAATTTATTGCTTAATTTGAGTTATACACTTAGAATTGAGTTTTTTTAAAAATGAAATTCATTTTGTAAAAAAATAAATGCATAAATGACAATGATTGTTATGGATTGAACAGTGGCAAGTGTTGTATCATTTTGGAATCCTCACTAAATGGATCATCTTTTGAGATAATTTGCTTAAGGTAGTATGTAATATTTTTTGGGGCGTGCGTCAAAGTTAGGTGACATTATTTTTTCTGAAACCGGTTTAAACCACTTTTATTTTAACTAAACTAGCATAGGTTTTTGCATAATTTGTGACTGTGATTAATATCTAATGACGGATATGTAAGATCATGCTAGTGAAAAATAATCGTAAAATTGAGAAATTTGAGGTCCCAGTTCCTAATAATATGATAGGATCTGTCAACAGAAGTGTTTTTAAAATGAAGAGGTTTAGCAAATTAAATATATTCGCTGTTAATTTTAACGGATAAAAAGAAACAAGTGTTGTACTATTTTAGAATCTTGGCCATCTTTTGAGACACGTGCCTGCAGTTGTATGTTTTCGCTTTCTTTTTATGGAAACTCAACGTTAGGATGCACCATTTTCTCTTCCCCCGACTTTAGCAAACTACGTTGATTGGAACTAAACCAGCAAAGGGAATTGCCTGAGTTGTGATTGTGATTAATATCAAGGCTATGTAACATGACTTTAGTGAAAAGCCCACCATAAAAATGTGGAATTTGTGGTCTAAGTACCTAATGGTGTGACGAAGGGTGTTAATTTTCCACATTTTCAAAGTATTTTCTGGTCATCCCTTAACCAAAAAATATGGATTTTTTTTATTTTTCTCAGAACTGGTCTGAAATGGTCTTTCAAGCCATGCCCACTTAACGTTGAGTTTCGGGACACCCTGTACAACGATCTTAAATTTCGAACATTCTCTTACCTATATTGGGCCATTATCTTTACTGCTCATTGATAATTAGCTGCTATTATTAATAGGGTTTGCAATCCCGTGTCACATTTTCAATCCCGGGATTGGTTCCGGGATTAGGATTGGACTATTTATTGAAAATACTTACATATTAGCACAGTTGAAATTGCATAATAAAATTGAAAATATAATTAAAAATTAATATTATTTTAATGAAACAAAAAAATTAATTAATAATAAAAAAAATAAATAAAAATAGTAAATAATGAAATTTTTTTAAAAAAGCATTTCTTCATTTCTTGTGTTTTTGTAAATAAGCTTATAAAAGCACCGCTTCTCAAGCTTTTCATCGTTGAAACGGCTTCTTATTTTTGCTACAAATTGTCCTGCCGAAGAAAATGCTCACTCGGATTCTTTACTAATAGGTATTATCGTCATTAAATAGGAGTATGTTCCTTTCAATTAGTCCCCACGTCTCTCTCCATTTTCAAAAAAGAGACATTTCTTTTTGAATTTTTGATGACAGTGTCTCAAATCTAATAAAGTGCATTGGTACATATACTTCTTTGATAAATTTATTTAGTTCTTCTGCTACACTTAATGGTTTTGTATGTATAAATTGATCCAGTTATTGAATCAGAATGTGAATCAATTTCAAGTGTTACCTCATTTGAAATTGACGATCCAGTTGAATGAGCTATTAGTAATGCAATGGGATTTGAAGTGTCTCAAGTCTTCCAAGCAGATCCGCTATTAATCAACAGCATTTAATTGAAGAAGGAACTGTGACAAAATCTATTCTTGAGATGTTGCTTATATTATTGTGTAATCATTGCAGTGAGCCACTTACATCTGTGCGACGTTCTACCATACGAGAAATGAGAGCTGTGCAACTATTTTTTTTTTACCTATAGCACTTATAATTGCACACAAAAAAGTCTACGTACATATTTCATAAGCAAAATGTAAATTTTTGAAATATTTAATTCTTAGAAAAAATTTTATGAGAAAATTTTTTTAATTAAATCCCGGAATTAGTTATTTTAATCCCGGGATTTCCGGATTGGTAAGAAAATTGGGATCCCGGGGTTTCGGAATTCCGGGACTGAAAACCCTACTAGAAATCTTCAAAAAATTATAATTGCCTCTGTCCAAGTTAGCCCACACCGGACTTCTTGAGGGTGGGAGAACTGTCTTCTTTCTGACCCCACTCACGATGGGAAGAAAGTTACAGAAGAAAATAAGAGAACACACACATCAAATTTCACGGCTTAACATACACACCCGCCTCGAACCCTTTAAGGTTCAACACTTAAGAAAACTGACATTATATATATATAAACATATACAGTACAAAAAATGGTAAATAAGATACATTAAATGTAATACCAGATTCACAATACTTTGAAAGAAAATTCAAAATATAATTCAGACAAAACTTAAATACCGGGATCCCGGATTGGAAAAAACCATCGGGATACCGGGGCTGCAAACCCTAATTATTAATATTAGCAGTATAATAGATTCATAAATTAAATTATATGCCAACTTCACTTCACACAATTGTTTAATAACTTAGTACAATAATGTGTATATCTCTCTTATAAATTCCTTACTAATAATATATATTATGGTCTTTAAACATAAATAAACAAACATAAAGCTTTATCAAAATGACATTTTTTGAATTCTATTTCTTGTTTCAATCAACAGTCTGAGCGAAATTTGATTTTGAACGTACTTTCAAAAGCATTAAATCTTCTGTTTCATTCTTTGCTAACCGATGAAATGCCGGTATATGGAAAAGATTTCATCGAAACATTTAATTTTATCTCAACTAATTAAGTTGAAATAATTTTCTTTCAAGCCACTTGAACTGGTATGAGAAAAATACAGACTTGGTAAATTGGATTCTATTAAAATTTTTAAATCGGGTGTGATATTTGTGTCGCCAATTATTACACACTAATTCGTACTAAAATAAGAAACTGTTCTATGGTGTTGCCGTTTACTTTGGTACAAAGCACAAAATGTGGCTTCATATTTTTATTTAAACAAAAGACAACTTAATAACGGAACAAGATATCATAAATCATCCATTCTTCTCTTTCTCGTGTCTAAATAAACGACCATACTTACCCGAAACAAAATTTGTCGAAACATCTGTCCACCATCTGGTATTTATTCAATAACGCCGTAGCCGTTGTATAATATTTGAATAATGTATGAACCTTGCAATGTACAAAATGCAAATAAGGCATAAATAAGAAAAATAACACCTAAATTGAAGAGCAAGAACATGGCAGATGTTGAAGAATAATTTGATCATATTTAAATTGTAGTCATGGATCTTCACACTGTTAGAGTTCAATTTTTATAGAACGTTTTGTTCTGGTTCTTATTTCTTCATTTAAATTTTAAAGTGAATCATTATTAACTCATTTGTCACTTTAGAACTGTATAATTACATTCAGTTAAAAAGTTTTAAAAGGCATATTATTTCAAAATGAAATCATGGCATAAAGATGACGAAAGCGAAATGTGTTTTCTTTCTTTGTACATCCTCAATTTTTTTTTATTTGCTTACATTTAAGCATTTACAATTACATTTTTTTTAATATTTACAAACGCGTACATTTAAAGTATCCGACTACCCTAAAATTATGAATTTTGCCAAAAAAATAACAAATTTTTTTATGATTTTATTTTATAGGCCATCTTATTAATTTTACAAAAATACCAAGTTTATTATTTTTGGTTCACTAGAACAAAAACTACAAGTGTTTTAGTAAAAGCAGATGCCATTACTTTAAGCAAGATGGCATACTTTAAAACGCGTTTTACTCGAAATATATATTTTTTTAATTCTTAAACGAGGACACACACAGAGATTGATAAAAAAAATTTTGAAAATAATTATTTGAATTTTTTTTGTCTGTTCTGTATAATAGTAGAAATGTTTTAACCTTCAGATTGATCAATCACTGTTTTATTACAAAATTGACAGTCTCTTATGTTAAATATAATCATTGTTTTTTTTAAGATAGTTCATATAATAACTAAGATAAAGTGCTCTAGCTTTTGTAAAAATTTAAATATCTCTTATTCTGAAGGTCATTTCAAAAATGAATAACATAGCAACACATCAGAATTGAAAAATTGTTCATTAACTTTTGGTACAAAATTGGCTGCGTTTATGTAATTTTTTGCCCATTTTTTGCCATTTTAGTAATAATAATTTATTTTTCCCTTCTTAATTTTAGCATATTTTTTCTTCAAATGTACTAAACAAATCTACAAACAACAAAAAAAATCCCTACATTTCCATTTTTCTTTTTAAAAAAAAAATAGTTATCGCTAGTAGTCGGATACCTTTAAGGTGACTTCAACCCGAACAGTGTTTTTTTTTTCAAAATATGAAAAAAATCATTTATACGTTTTTCAACGTATAAATGATTTTTTTTCATATTTAATTTCATCTGAATCCGAATATACTAACGAAATTGTTTCAAGAATATTTTTATAGTAAAAAATTACTTAAATACAATTCTTTTTTTCCCCAAAAAAATGAAGAAATGATAATTTATTTTCAAAACATTATTTTATTTAAAAAAAATGTTATTTTGCCTTTATATAGGTGAAACTTCTGCACAGAGCCTGATTTACGACTTTTCAATTGAAAAATTCAGCAGTGTATTTATTCATGTTTTTATATATCAGAGTAGAGGCATTTAAATAAAAAACATCATTTATTATTTCAGTTGTAATTGAATTTTTCGAAATGTGAATTTTTCTTAAGTCCTGGTTCAGGCTGAGTACAGAAGTCCTAGCTATATATACAGGCAAAATATTATCGAAACATTTATCATGAAAGGAGAACGTTTTGAAAAAACGTCATTCTTTCTTCGTTTTTTGACAAAAAAATTACATTTAAATAGTTTTTTTCTTTCAATAATATTCTTAAAACAATCTTATATGTACATTCTAATTCTAATCACTCTAAATCGAAAAAGTATTCATTTACACGGTTTTGCACAATCGCAGTTCTAAACATAGTCAGTAACCTTAAAGAAATTCGTATGTGGCGGTGGAATCTATATAATCGAGTAACAGCCTCCGGAACTAAAGTGATCATTTTGGTCCAATGGCATTGTACGTGCTTACAAATCAGAAGGTACTGAGTTCTATACTTCATTGGTGGCCTTGACGCTGAACTACGAAAAACGCAACCTTCGCGCTGCTTTCGAGGCGCCATCTACCCACCGCAAGAGCAACCAAAGCTGTCAGACACACATGATGCTACGACTCACACTCTCCTTATAACAACTATAGCGTTCGTTTGCCTATCCACCGACTCACTGGTAGAGGAGTGTGCGGTGGTGGTATCTATATAAGCGAGTAACAGCCACCGCACTAAAGTGATCAATTTGATCCAGTGGCATGGTACAAATCAAAAACCTTTCACATATTTTAGAAAAACTATTGTTTTTTAAAGAATGGATAATAATGCATAAAGTTTACTCCAATTTGATCAATTTTTTCAATCTTTGCCTAATTTTTTTTATAAATCACTAAGCAATTTATGTATTCAATAAATGATTACATTTATTCCTGATTTTAAAAACAAAATTACGGACTTACAGAGTTTGTAGTTTAATTAATAATCTTATTCTGTTGCAAATTTCGTAATCAGTTTTTTAATTAAAAATTATTCGCCATTTTTCATTTTAAACTTATTTTAATTGATTGTTTTTTCGATGGCATAATATTGTATATGTACTTAAAAATAATAAAAAAATTCATTTTACCTAAAAGAACAAGTGTGTGTGTGTGTGTGTGTGTGTGTGTTATAAAATTTACTTGGTTACATTGTTATAATATGGGACATTAACTACTTTGGAGTGCTTATGTAAAGATTGAAATTGAATGCTTCACCAGAAGTCTAAAACTAGTTCATGTGAATTGTCAAATTTAAATTAGAAAAGTTTAATTGCTAAAAACTAAATCAGAAAATATGTATCTATCTTCCTACCAATCTATTAAACAATACATCAAAAACTGCAATAAACGTAAAAATTTATAGATAAAAATCATCGAAAAGTTTACGTGTATTCTGTGTTGAGTTCAATTATTGAATTAAAAATGCAATGTTTAAGGAGAAGGTCTACTTTATAAAAATCTACAATAGCTGAAAAAAATTATGTAGAATTAAGAATGTTTGAAACGAACTACATTTAAAGATTTTACCGAATGTTGACATTTTTCTTCTTTTATTAAATTTCCTCTCCCGTGTTCCTTTACTGATCCCTTGACATGTATTTGTAAACTAGACTCAAGCGTTTGCGAATAAGTTCTGTTAAAAATTACACTTCTATTGATTTAATTTGTACCAGCAAAAGCAACAAAACATCTCAACCAAAGTAAATAGTCAAAACCGCTTTAATTTTAAATAAATGAAACTTATTGGAAGATAAAAATGTCCAACATTAAGTAACTGCTTTTAACATACTAAAAACTTATACATGTATTAAATTATACTTTCCGTTATTGTATGTATCTGAGATAATTAAATTCTGTCGATGAAATATTCTTTTATATAAATCTTTTTCTTCTCGAATAATTGATAACGCACAGAAGAATTTAAAAAATTCTTTTTTTTACAGTTCATAGCCAGAGTTCTGTGTTAATTTTTATTTTTTGACCTTTGTTCTAACGTATCTTATTTCGTCATTTCAATAAATGTAAATCTATTCTGTACTTATTGTTTATTTTGAAATTCATCTTGGTCTAGATTATCTGAAGAGAACAATGAACTTCCCTTGCTTATTTACTTTTTTGTATTATAAAATTTGCTTAAATTAAATTTTCTTTTTCTTCACCAGTATTTTTAGCGTCTCTCTAATTTCAGAACAAATAAAAATAAATGCTTCATGTTCCTGAGTTTTATACGCGTTAGAATTAGAATTACATTGTATGAATAAAATTTCAAGATTTTAAATAAAAACGTTTTCCTATTATTCAAAATATATCTCATACATCCGAAAAACAAATGAAAAGTTGGCAAGTTTTCAAAAAATATTTATATTTTTACATTAAAATAAATATAATGAGAATTATTTATAAAGCAAAAAATTCAGAGAACACTAAATTTCACTCGTAAAAGCATCTATGTTAATCAGAGCACCATGAACTTTACATCCATTTGCTTACTACATCAAAAAGGCTTTTAGATGATGAGTATTTTTTCTCACGTAACGTAAAAAAATTCAAAAAATGATGAAATAAAAAGTTTACATTTTAGTTTCCTTGCACAAAGAGTCTAAAATAAAGAAAAATAAAGAAATAAAAAAAAATAAAGAAAAGTAAAATAAAGAAAGTAAGCGAGTCGAGTTCATTCCCCTATTGCTATTCTCAAAATAATTAGTTAAAAAAGGAATGTCTCAACCTTTTTCTTTAACAAAATTAAATAATTCTTTAGAACAGCGTTGAAAAAAATATAATGAAAATTGTTTTGGCTTAAAATGTTAAGTCATACAAAAATCTTCTGTAACCACTATTTTTACGCTCAAGTTTTACATTAATGTGTACTTTGCTTTAAAACAAACGTCTGCGCCTCTTAATCCAAAGGATAATATTCATAAACTTAAAATAGCAGCTAAAAAAATTATAAAAATTAATATTTAAAACTTACTTGTTTCATTCCTGTTAAGAGGAAAATCAGAAAGTATACTTTTATAAATCCTTCGCCTAACAAACATAAAAAAACTCAAAAGCAGTTCTAAAGTTGTCTCTTTCTGCCAGTTGGGAAATTAAATTTGCTTTTCTAAAAAGTATTTTCCAGTTTCTGGTGGAACAAATTTGTTAACTTCACATAAAAATAGAACTGAAGAAGGTATATTCCCAAAAGATTATCTTTTTTATGACATTCAGTTTAGGGGAATGGGAGTGGAATTAAACTGCGACATAGTGTATAAGAACATTTAAGTAAAAGACTGTTTATTTGAAGAAACATGTCATTTGTTAATACTTAATAAGTTTTTCTTTTTTGTAAATTGTAAAATATGTTCGTTCAAGGTTTCAATTCAGATATGTACTTGATTCGTAAATATCGAGTTAAGTGAAAAGGAATATATTTGATTTCGAAAAGAATTTTAGTCGGATACAATTGTAGTTCTTTTTTTTATTTAACGCCTACTTGGCGATTTTTTTGACATTTTTCGATAGAAGTCCAACACAGAAAAATGAGCTATTGGCCCGATTTTTTCCCTTTGTCGCTTATATTGCTCCCTAAACCATAAATTAATCATAGTTATGGAAACATGATTGTGTAGAGATTATATTGATATTCCTCATTTAAAAAAATTTAGTACTTCATATTTTTAATTCACAAATCAGAAATTTATAAAACTTTGCAATTTATTTTTCCATTAGAAGTTTCGGTACTTACGTATTATCGCAACGATTGCCAACTCTATTAATAACTCGCCAAGATGGTAACCCCAATTTCCTATATGTCGTTCGCACTGAATTGGTAACCAGATGCTTCGTTTCATGTGATGTCTCCTATAGGTTGCGATTATACGTAAGTACAGAAGTTGTAATATGCTATAATCAAGATCTTCTAATTCAATTTTTTCCCCTATTTATTCACTTTTAGTAAAGTTTTTCTCTAAATTTCTTCAGTACTTTTGAGCTGTGCATCAATCATTTCCCATGCATATTTAGTAAATATTCTTAGGTTAAAGTTTAGAATAGGGGTCCCCTTGGCGAAGCCAATTTTTTTGGCCATCAGAATCAGTCGCCAAACTACCTATATGTAGCGATAGGTGTTCCGATAGTAATGAAGTGACATTGCAATAATGAAAAGTCGAATTCATTCTGGCATCTAGATAAACATCGCCAAATTCTAGGGGCCCCTATTTTACACTTAAGCCAGTTCTTTTTTCTTATCCTTCTAATCTGAATCAGATTATATCTATGAGTTTTTTCGCCTTCAGGGTACTTGTGTATTATCACAACCTATTGGCGACATTATATGAAACGAAGTACATGATTACCAATTCAGTGCATACGGCATATGCCAAATTGCGATTGCCAAATTGGCGAGTTATCTTAACGTTGGTGATTGTTGCGATAATACTTAAGTACCAATTTCAGCTCCCCCAACACTACATTGGGTATTTTAAACAGTTCCTCTTGCGTCAAGGCAACACAGCTAAGCAGATGCTGAGGCATGATTTTACAATTAGTGCACTTAGTACAAACTGGAAATATTTTAAAAAATCACATGAGAATTTAACAGACTTTAAGTGTCCGGATGTAAAGCGTACTAAGGCAGTTTGGTCTTTACTGTTCTCGTCAAATATTAGAGCAGAACCGGGACTTTAACTACTATACCGTGTCTGCGCTGGTGGTTGCCTCCAAGTAATATCGATAGAGGCTGTTTCCAGATAAAAAAAACTAAATTTACAAAAAAAAAGATAATATATAAATAGAGTGCAACATTACTCAGAAGGTCACATCCGGGTCGCCAATTTGTAGATGAGTTAGACACAAATAATATATGGGATACATAAAAATATTATTTAGAATTGATTCATCCTATTCAAATGATTAAAAATAACAGAATATAACTATTTTCGACCGTAAGCACTTTATTAACGTTCTTACATCAGCCACAATGTCAACAACTTTTTTGTTTCAATCACAAAAGCTAAATTTATAAAAAACAAAGATAATATAAAAATAGAGCCGAACACAAACCCTTTTTTTTTAGTATAATTAGGAGAAAATCAAAGGACTCTTATTTATCTGGGGGATAGTAGTGTCATCCTTATCCAGTTTATCTGTAATATTATTTTTAGGTTCAGGGGAGAGGTACCCAATGCAGATCAAGTACACTAATCTTAGACAGGATTTTGAGCTTATTTATAACTCCTATCCCTCTCCAATCTCTAATATTTCTCCAATTATCGATATATTGAACAATACTTCGACTGTCTGAGAAAATTGATATTGCCCCGGTTAATCTATGCTCCAAAGCATATCCCAAAGCCATATATATCTATTGCAAACAGTTCTGATCTAAAAACGGAAAAATAGTCAGTATTTCTACGCTTAATTCTTCCTCGCCGTACCTTAGATAAACTCCACTACCAGTGTGTCCAAATCCTTGCTCCCATCTATATAAATCCTTATAGCTTCTATAGGTATATTATTGATCACCTCTAGGGCAGCGTGTCTTAAGTATCCCGGATGCTGAGTGGACTTATGTAAAGTTTCTAATATCTTACTAAATATTTTGACAAGAATATTGAAAACAACCAACTACGTTTAAAACAAATTTTGGGGAAATAAAGAAGTCGCATAGGGCCAAATCAGGTGAATAAAGTGTATTTCCCATCACAGTAATGTTTTTGCTAGTCAGAAACTGCTTGACAAATATGGTGTATGAGCGGGTGCATTGTCTTGGTGCAACAGCCATCCATTGCTCCTCAATTCTGGCCTTTTTTTCCTACTTTTTTCGCGAAGTCTTTTTAGTACTTCAATGTAATAGTGTTGATTAAAACAGTCTGATCACACTAATGTGAGTGGGACCCACTCATATCACGAATTTTGGCAATGTTTTGGTCTGTAATCGCTGACCTTGGGCTCAGGGCAGGTTCAACATCTTCCACACTGTCCCCCTGAAAATTGACTTTGCCATCCAAACACATGTGCACGAGATAGTTTCTTCTCCACAAGCCTCGGTTAGTATTTCAAATGTTTTCGTGACTTATTTCTTAAATTTCATAAGAAACTTGATGTTGATTCGACATTTTTACGGCAGAATGCAGTTGCACGTGTTCACTCAATGACGCAGTTTTCCCAACTGGCGTGATCGGTAAAACCGAAACTGGCCACACCGATGAAGGAGGTGCGTGGGAGGACGTCACCAAAACAGTTGCTGTCAACTCCCCTCTTTTTTCAAGCTACACTCTTAGTCTCTTTTTTTGTGTCACACCTTGTATTTGAGGGAAATGTGCCCTTATATTAACGTCCCACTATAAAGCAAAACAAAGAGTATTGGTGACGGACCTTCTAATTCTGAACCTCAGTCAAGTGATGTGGATGACACCTAACAGCCCCCTCTCTTAACTATACACCACACCAACGAGGAGACATTGATCCCCGACAGATTTAAAATGCATCTGTCCCTCTACATGGAGGGTGTTCAGTGGCACTAGAACTCCAACCCACACACTCCTTCCACGAGTTCGTATTCATAGCCAACAAGTTACCACGGCTACGAAATGCGCGTGTAAACTCTCTACAACATATCTATAGCTTTCCTTTATTAAAATGTGTTGAGATGTTATTTAAATATAATTGTTAGCTTTTAATTTAGCTCAACACAGTGCATAGAATATATCAATTCTATAAAATTTGTACAATGTATATGTATTTTCTTATTCCCACAATTTCTGCTACCCTCCCAGGAATACTTGCCGTTTTATTCCTTCAAAAATGCTGATTCTTCTGAAATGAAAAGAATTCCCCAAATAATCTAGAATATTTCCCAAACGCAAAGGATGTGTCATTTTTTTGAACAAGAAAACGGGTTTTCAGAAATTTTACCAAACCCCTATGGGAACATGTCACAAATCCCGTTTTTGGTTTAAAACAGATAAGAAAGGAGAAATGATGGAGCCTACAGCATTAGAAAGGAAAATCGTTTTTCCAATAAAGATTTCCTGTGAGGAAGTCATTTCGTTTTGTATCTTGTTTCTGTGACTCATCAAGTAAGGATATATAAGAATGCAATTCGGTTTTGCATTCTTTTTTTTTTTAAAAAATGTCCGTCAGGATTCTTATTCTAATGTATTCCAAAAGCTTTCTTTGTTTTACCCAGCATTGTTTTTTCATCTTCTTTCGTTGTGGGCAGATAAATTTTTATTTTCTTCAGTAGCATAATTTCTTAGATATTCTTGAGAAAAAGGCAAATGCATTTTTACACTGTAAGATATTTCAGGGATTTAATTTTAAAATTTGTTTTCAGATATTCTTTGCTTAAAGTGTTTCGATCTCTTATTTTCATAGATTTATATAATTATGATAGTGCTTTTGACGAGTATAGTCGTCATGAAAAAAATTTTTTGTAGGTTTATGTGTCATGACGAGTATAATCGTCTTGAAAAATTGTAGGTTTATGTGTCATAACGAGTATAGTCGTCATGAAAAATTGTAGGTTTATGTGTCATGACGAGTATAGCCGTCATGAAAAATTGTAGGTTTATGTGTCATGACGAGTATAGTCGCCATGGAAAAATTGTAGGTTTATGTGTCATGACGAGAATACTCGTCATGCGTAAAAAGTAGTGAGCAGTGGGTATTTAAATTGTAAGTTTTGAGAAAAACAAAACGTATTCTCAAATTTGAAGATGTTTAGCATATTTTGAGGCCAGGCCGAAATGAAACAAATTAAAAATGCAGACAACTCTTGCTAATTCAAACCTTCGATAATACGAATCTCAGGATAATTTAAAATATATGCTCAGTCCCTAGAAAAACTCTTGATATTTCGAACTAAAACAATACTTTTTTTTTACAACAATCAATATTTCGAAGTAAAATCTGTGGCTGGCCAGACTACAACACACGATAATTCGAAGTTATCTTATAAAACTCTCGACAATTCGAACACTCACTATCATGTACAGTACTGTAGCAAACAGGCTGATGCTTTCTAGTTTTGTGTTGCATTGTCTCTGCGTGTCTCCCCTGTAACGTAGCCCATTTGAAGACTTTTTGTCCGCTAACTCTTCTTTGTCTTTTCCGGTTCCTAAGGTGAAAAGACACTTTTGTTGCTTTCCTTCTTCAAGTGCACAATAGACCGACCGCACCTGTTATCTGCCGTCCATATCTTTCGTTTAACACGTGGTCTTACTACACATGTGTTCAGAAAGGATAGTCCACTTTTGTGAAGAAGGGGTGCGTAAGATTGTGTATTTTGCATCGAACTGGCATGACGATTTATGGCTCATCCGTGTGACATAGCATGTAGCACCAAATAGGCATGGGCTGGACTAGACCGGGCCTTGAAGAACCAATGGTGTTGGGTACAGTGTCGAAGGAAACTGGTTGCTAAACAATTTTATTTCCAATAAGGAATGGAAGAGATTTGGTGGGGCGCTGCTCGAAAGGTTAAGAAAGACGTAATGGAAAGGGAAAGGAGAGGAGCAATTTAGGAGAGCGATAAAAAAAACTAGTCGAATTTTGGCGGATTGATTAGGCGAGAAGCGCGTATCCAACGTCCATACTATTAAGTATACCTAACGTGACCATTTATTCTTTGACTCAAAACGGGACATTGTTTTGTTTAAGTCATTTAACAGGTATACAATGAAAAAAACACTTCTTTTTTAAAGTTATTTATTCAGAAAAAGTTAGCTTAAATGTTACGAATTAAAAATTATACCCAAAATGTTTAATTATATTTATATTTATCACAGAGGAACAAATTTGCTTTAATATAGTTGAAGATTTTAAGTAAGAATGAAACTCTTGGAACGTTTTTTTTATATTCACCTTAATTATCAACATCACCTTTAGAACTGAAATTAGAAACTGCGTTTTCTCAGTTGTCCACTATTTGTTCATCATAGAAAATACTCTTTCTCCTAGAGTATTTGTAGTAGGCAAACATAAAATATATTCAAATGAAATATAAAAGTTTTCATGCTGTAGATCGTTGATGTGAAAGTGCTTGAATACTTCCACCCAACGAGTTTCCGTGGAAACATTTTGATCATTTTTATTCAAACACTTTTTGCGATGTAATGTAGTTAGAAATTAATGCAAATTCGTCAAAAACTTCTGTATCTTTATTATAGTCAATGTACTCCTTTTCAATTAATACATCTGGAGATTTTTGAACGTCTTCCCATTCGGGGAACTTTTTTAAATCTGTCCAATAAAATATCTCCATCACTTTGGTAAGAAAGCAAGTTCAGTGCTCCAGATATTTACGACTTAGTTTATAAAATTCTATAGCCGTATTTCTCACAAACTCTTCGTCTATATAAGTACCATTATCTTTTGATTTCACCCTTAATTAACGGACCGTAAATGGAAGAGACTGATTGGTCTGTTTCTGAGTCAAATTGTCTTTTAGTTGATTGATTTCTTTTGCAGCTTCAACTGCCGATACAGCCTGACCTTCAAGTTTTAATACAGCTTTCCGAACAGCTTCACGTGGTTTCCGAAAACGGGACAATTTTGCGTCCCAGAGTTCATTTCGGGGACACCGGGACTCGTAATTATAAAAAGGGACAGTTCCGTTCAAAACGGGACGTCTGGTCACGTTAAGTATACCCCATAGCTGAGTATGAAACTGTGAATAAGCCTTGTGTTACTTTTAGATTATAAATTTTTAATTAAAAGCTTCAAATTTAAATCTGTTAGAAAAACATTTATCTTCGTGTATTTTGGAAGATTTTTTTCTATCCTGTTGAAAATTCGATGTTTTTCATTGGTCCCTCCTACTTCGAATTATTGACAGTCGACTGTATGAATAATTTAAGATAAATTCATGCCTCCTCTGTTGAAACAGCGTATAAGTTGGCATAACGGATTTATTTAAGTGTGATAATAATGTTTTTAGATGTTAGCCTAAAAGAGGCAAAGGCAAAAGTCAGAAAGTTGATTTATAAGAGAATTTCCTCAACATGGTCGGTCAAGGGACAAATGTATAACGCCGACCAGGGGTTGAGCTCATTGATAGCTGTTGGTCCATTGTTATCTAGCTATCAAGTGGTGTAAATACCAATTGATTGATGTTACAACCATCATGTGCTATTTCAGTAATGGTCCAATGCCGTGCTGCCTAAGGAATACTTATTTTAATGGGGTAGGAAAGACTAGGATGATTTTTGTTAAGAGAACTGTGATCAATCCTACAGCACCTCCCCTGAACTTCCTTAGTGTCAAGACAGGCAGAAAACATTTTGCCAGTAAAGAAGGAAGTAAATCAGAGTGTTCTTAGATCTCTCTGTCCGGGTATTTTGACGGTCAATAAAATTCAAAGATATCTATAAAACTTACGGTCGGAAGTACCGTCGGCCTTATGAACCCTCAACCAAGCTAAATTATTTTATAGCCCCGTACATCAGTGCTTCTCAAACTTCCAATATCTGCGACCCGATATTCAATCATAATTTCATCATCCCCCCCCCTCTTACAATAACTATGTATTGAATCCAATCATGCTATACTTTGATGCTAAAGCTACAGTACGACTTAAACATCTTAAGGGCGTATATAAACGCATCACTCAGCCAAAGCGTTATTTACCTTGGACGTATATATACGTCTTTCCAAAGCACTATCTTTTCTGTGCACTGTTATCCATAAAATTATTCCGAAGGCAATGGAATGCAAAAAAAGGGAATTGACAGTGTTTGCGAAGGATTTACTTATTTCAAAGGATTTGCTTATTTGTTCTTTTTCTTCCCTCCTTCCCCAATGCATCCCATACGCCAGCCTACTTGGAAAACGGAGGCATTGGGGAGCGAATTGCGTAACTTTTAATCGGCAGTCAAGGGATTATTTATAAACGGTACAAATTATCAAGATAAGGGTTAAATTTTGTATATAATTTTGTATATAACAAGATCAGGGGTTTCGCTGGTAAATATTAAACTTGTCTTTAACTTCGTATTGCTAAATTAATGATTAATGTAGAGTGTATTACACTACATTTATAAGTGCATTATAACAGTATAAATGTCTTTTATTTTTTTATTAAATCAGAATGTATTTTGTTTGTTTATTTCAGTTAATTAGTAATTTTCTTAAATAATCTCTAGTTTTCGACCTTTCAATATGCTCTTACCCCCTCGTAGAGTTATCACGCCCCCTAAGGGAGAGCGCTCCACAGTTTGAGGATCGCTGCTGTACATAGACCCTCGTACAATAGATATTAGTAATAAAATTGGCAATTTTATAAAATAAACCCATTATTTATTCAAATTTTAAAAAGAGTGACACATTCAGAGATTGACGAGTATACTCGTCATGGCTTGATTTCCGAGACACACATCGCTGCAAGCTCTTAAAAGAGGGCGCCACTGTTAACTGGTTTAATTAAAGCTAAAATTGTACTTTCATATTCAAATTACGGTCTTTCTTCCAACCGAACTATCTTGACGTCAGTAAGTTTTAAAGCTTTGCAGATTAATAGTCTTATATTAAATATTTACTAGCTGATATACGCGTTCTTCGCACGGGTGAATTGAAAAATTAAACAATACAGATTGAAGTATAAAGAAGTTTTTAATGAGTTCATTTTACGTGAATTGCAAATGTAACAAAAAACGCTTTTTGCATATCTCAGCTGAATTAATGTTACATATTTGTTAAATTTTAAGTCTGTAGCTCTAATAGCTGATAAAAAGAGTTTTTTATTTATAACACCCCGTAACTCTCTTGTGGGTCGATTTTTGAAAACACCTTCCTAAGCTAATCTCTGATAGTTCTTTCTGTTTCATTTATTTTATGTTGAAATTGTAATATTCGCAAGCAACGCCGTTCTTTATATTGTAATAGCGATTCAATGGAAACATAACGAAATGTTGGCGATAGAGCCAAGTCGGCATCATTTTTGGCGATCATGTTGGTAACTTAGCGATTATTTGAACGGGCATAATTTGATATGCTCTAGCGCCACCTGGTGGGAAGCTGCAACAAAAAAGATTGCATAAAAACCTTCCCCAAAAAAATACATATACGTATTTGTCAATTTCATAGTGATCGATTGATAATAAAATCATAAAAAACTACAATGACATAAACTATCAATTTTTATAGTATTTATCGTTAACTATTTTTGCGATAATGGCTTACACATAAAAGATAGATATATGCTGTCGCGGGCTTTTTGTATACCTGATTATATATATATATATATTCGTGTAACTCTAACAGTTTTTGCAGCGCACGCCAGAATAGCTAGCGGATTGCAGAATTTTTTTCCTACTTGACATTTATCATTATATTTTGGCACTTCACACAATATCTTTATAAATTATAGCCTACGTGTTATTCTGATGTATAAGCTATATTATTGTAAAGTTTCATTAAAATCCATTTAGTTGTTGTTGCTTGAAAGAGTAACGAACATCCATATATCGAAATTTTCGCGTTTATAATATTAGTAAGGATTTTTATTTATTTAATTCACACTAACTGTGTAAAATGCACAGAATTACCATAATATTTATATGCATTCTGGGCAGAATAATTCTGTGCACAGAATCTTCAAGCATAATATGCAAAACAGCCAGAAAAAGTTTCAAAACTTTATATATTAAGTATAAAAAGAATCCTTAGCATTTTAAACATACGATTATCGTGAAAAATAAAAATCTCAGAAAAAGCCATTTATGTTTTAAAGGTAAGTAAAATAAACGAAAGAGCGAAAAACAGGCATCACGAGTTTTCGTTTCACTTTTCGCTTCGACATACTATCAAAAAAGCTAAAGAACTGCTTAAATAATGTAGCTAGAGCTGCGAAATTTTGAACACATTCAGTAAAATCTGTTTTCTTTTTTTGCGATAAATGGGAAGAGCATAAGAAAACCGTACAAAGAAATTTTAGAAATTTCATAAATACTTACATATAATAAACACTAGGGCCGTGGGTAGCGTAGTGGCTAGAGCATCGGACTCCAGACCGGAGGGCCTGGGTTCGATGCCCGATGCAACTAAATACCACCGAGTATACAAGGAGTACGCACTCATTAAATCAGTGGGTCCGAATGTCTTGCGGGCGGTCGCAGCAGAAACCGCGAGTGCAGGGGGTTGGAGAATATTTCCCTCCCCTTCAGTTCCATGCCAAAATTGTGGAGGTGGAAATAGGTGGTGTCGCCATCTATCGTTAAGAAGTCCAACCTGTCTCACAGGCAATGGCAAGTTTCATTCCTTCCCTTCGGAAAACACATGACAAGAACAATAAATACTTCAGTACGACATACTGTGGAATTTTTTTCTTGTACGGCGGAGAGGAAACAAATAAGTCTCACTTAGGAAATACGTAAATTATTTACGAAACGCACGAGAAAGTGCTTCCAAATAAAATAATTATTTAAATTAAACAGGAACCTTTTTTTTAAAAAAAACATTTAACGTATACGTGGAAAAGTTTCAAAATGCATATACATAATTCACTGCTACTCGTCATAATTCAAAAAGAGTATCTTCTTGTTATGAATTGCTTCAAAAAATCGCTTTCATGCGTCGCTTGAAGGTACAAGTATTGTTGATTTATTTTCGATTGATTGATTGATTATTTGCACTGTCGGGAGACTGTTTATAACAATTTTGCAGAGTGTCTTAAAATTCTCGGTTCCCTTGATGTGATACAAAAGTTTCATAATTTTTTGTGAAGCAAAACAAATTTGGGACTGGTTGCATCAAATGAAATACAAAGTGAAATAACTCATGTAATTTCCTCCTTTAGTCAACACATGGCAGTACCTGTCTATGATAGCCATTTCTAGTAGCGTCTCTGAATCAAAACAAGATGTGTGCACGTCATCGAAGTAAGTATTTTTTTTTATTTATATACACGTGTTAAACTATTTTTTAAACATTATTTTTCTTTGTATATGTACACTTTACTAGTTAACAGCAGGAAAAAAAAGAAATTTTTAGTGAAATATTAAAGCATAATGACTTGTGAAATTTATTTGTATCACTTGTGATACAATGGGACCCAATCACTTATAAACATACTTTTTAAGTCAATTTTGTTTTAATTTTTAGTTATATTTTTTGGGGGTATTTGAAAATTGATATAAGTATTTCTTGAGTTAAAATCTTTATTTGAGATGTTTGCTTTTCATTTTTACCCGTTTTTTTCTGATATTTTTTTTATTTAATAAATTTTTAAATGAAATATTTGACACCAGAGGAAATTTTAGAGCTGATGAATCGCGATGATTCTGATTGGAGCTCAATTTGAGGAATGAGAAGTGCTCTACCTCAGCAACTGTACAATGCGCAGACTACAAGATTTTTCTATGCTTTATAACTACTAGAAATGGTTTCAAGGCATTTTACGAAAATAAAAAATAATACTACTAATATGTATCTAAAACGTCAAAAAAAAACTTAATTTTTATGTTGAATTCATGAACTTTATGTATTGTGTGATGAAAGACTAAGATTAAATTAAATAATTCAATCTTCCTTAACACTGAAAAATTCTGATCCTTATGTATCACATGTGATACTTCCCCTCCCCCGAGCTTCTATAAATTAAGAAAAACAGACTTTATAGCACTTTTCTACATCAGAGTGATCAAAACAACTATTTAAGTACCTCTTACAAAATATCAAACTTTTATTTTTGTCTCGCGTCTGAGGAGATTAATGTGTGTATGCAACTCTGATAGAAACATTACAGTGCGACGCCAACGCCATTGAAATTCATACCGCAAAAAAAAAAAAAAAAAAAAATCTCTCAAAACAAATCGCATTAAGTTATCCGACTACCTGCAACAAGTTTTTTTTTTTAAAAAAAAATGGAGGTTTTTTTGTTGTTTTTAGATTTGTTTGGTACATTTTAAGAAAAAAATATGCTAAAATTAAGAAGATAAAAATAAATTATTATTACTGAAATGTGAAAAAATAGGTAAAAATTTACAAAAAATAACATAAACATCTGTACCAAAAGTTTATAAACAGATTTTCAATTTTGATGTGTTGCTATGTTATGCATTTTAATTGATCTTCTGGATAAGAGATATTTTAATTTTTACAAAGACTAGAGCACTTTATCTTAGTCATTATATGAAATTGCTCAAAAAAACTCTGACTATATTCACATAAGGGACTGTAAATTTTGTAATAAAACAGTGATTGAGAAATCAGAAAGTTAAAACACTTCTACTATTATACAAAATATGCACAAAAATTTCCAGTTAATTATTTTCAAAACTTTTTGAGCAATCACTGTCCCCGTTTGAGCATTTTAAAAAAAAAACACATTTCGAGTAAAACGCAAAATTATGACATCTTGGTTAAAGTGATGGCATCTACTTTTACTAAAACACTTGTAGTTTTTGTTCTTAGTGAACGGAAAATAATAAACTTCATATTCTTATAAAGCTAATGAGATGGCCTATAAAATAAAATTATAAAAAAATTTTGGCAGTTTTAGGCAAAATTCACAATTTTAGGGTACTAGGATACCTTAAAAAGGACCGCACAAAAATAGGTTTTAATGTATATAAAAAAGTCGTCCAATTATTGTTAGTTTCCAGTTTTAAAACTAAAACAAAATAAACATTCAAAATAAAAACAAAAAAAAAACAAACGAGGGTAAAGCGTTTTAAGCTATGAACTGTTAACTTAGATTCCACTCTGGACTTTGCGTGAAGTTTACTTCTTAAAATTTTCCATATAAGAAACATTACCAAGTTATGTATTTTTTACATTAGGCAAGCATTACAAAAATACGTGCTAAATTGAGTCAATGAAGTGAGAAAAGAGAAAAAAAAGATTTTCTTTGACCAAAGACAAATGTGTTTTTCACTACTAAGACACTTCTTTATTCAATTTTTATATCAGCGCGAATACAATCTTTCAGAGGGTAAAAGTTCTGACACAAGACAAATTTGGTCCATGAATAATTGAAAAGGTAACTATGCCGAGAAAACTGGACATTGCTCGAGGGTGGATGTGGAAAAGTTTTTGAGTGAAGAAAGAATTCGGTAAATCATATTTAAACTCATGTGAAATGCATGAATTCTATATAAAATAATTCTAGTAGAGAGAAAGGCATTTGTCTTTTGTTAATGTATGAGCCGGTGTTTAAGAGTATGTCAACTTCCTTACATTGTATCAAAATATAAATAAATTACAGTAGAACCGGTTTTTGTGGTTCTACTGTAATGTGACTACTGTTTTTTATGTGATTTTTTTCCTGTCTTTTTTATGCGGTATATGAATTTCAACGGCTTTAGTGCCACTGTATCTCCTTTACATATATACACTTCCAGACGCTCTGTTCATTTATTAAAAACAGGCTCTCGACAATGCACGTTCAATTGCTTTCTCTCAACGCGCTAGCAGCCCGCGCTTGATTGAAGACGTAGCTTTCAATGACAGTGTGTGGCGGATCTATACGCGGTTCCACTAATATCTCCTCATCAAAACATAACATAAACAAAATATTTAATTCAACCAACTTTCATCGAGAAAGCGAACGTGATTTATGTAAATGAAGTATATTATATAAATTCGGTTTTTGCGAGTTTGGAGGGAGAAAAGAATGTAAGAAAAGAAGTGAAGAAGAAGAAAGGGAGTTGCTGACACATTTTTGTTGACACGCTGAAGTTGATACATCGGAGGTGTGCAAATAGGAGTATCATAAGTTTGAGAATTAGTTAAATATTACAGAGCGTGGAGCCATCGTCATTTGATCAAGCCGAAAAGAGTGCCTGAAAGTTTCCGGTGTAGGATCAGATGCATTAAAGGTTCAGGTACTGTACATTTGATTAAGTAGAAGCTAGTTATTCATGTGCGACGTAGTTATAATTGAGCGTATTCAAGCTATCTTAGATTCAGTTGAGGGTCTGTTGTAGTATCCCTGACTTATAGAATCTCACCTCTGAACTCTACCATAATTAATATACCTTAATTAGAATTGTGCTGTGTCTATTTGAAAATGGTTCATAAGAATTAATAAATCAAATTAGGTTGGAAAATAATGTATGTAGATTATTCTGTTCCTTCTACACATCTAGCCGGGTTTACAGGTAGAAAAGAGGTTTCGGATGTAAGGAGTAACCGAAAGTTACCACAAGTGACATTATCAATAATTTGATAGATTATGAAGACGGACAAGAAAAGCCGGATTCTTTCAGAGAGGATAAAATATATGCAAGGATTGGAAAAGCATTTTCTGGAAATAGATACTAATTCCGAAAAGTGTTTGAAATTTCGAAAAGAGCTACGATCATACTTTTCTGGTTATCGTGACGTTTACAAGCAAATGACCAACTGTCATCGCAAAATCTTATCACTTTTTGACGGATCTATACTGTTCCTTCTACTAGCCCCTTGGGGATTCCTCTTGGGCCATCATTTTTTTCAACCAACTTTCTCCGAGGACAGGAAGGGTGATTATGCAAATTAAATTTAATATATATATTCTGTATTCGCGAGTTTTGAAGGTTAGTAAAGTGAGAATTGAAGGTTAGTGAAATGAGGATAGCTTAGCTGTAAAGTGAATAGCAGTGAGAAGCTTAGTAAATTGTCAGTAAAACGTATACGTAAACAGCGTACGAAGCAAGAAGTTGAAATCTTAAAGAAGTGCTTAGTTGAACTGTTGGAGGGAGCCATGTTAAAATAAATGCAAGGATAAGAATACCACAAGCGTTCAGGTATTGTGATCTTATTTCAAGTAGAAGTTAGAGAGTTAAATTCTTAGCACGGTCCTAAATTAAATAAGCTTTGTATAAGTTATCATAAGGGTAGATTGCATGATCGGAAATATTATCCCCACGCCATCTGGTCTCACCTTCGTGTTCGGACTGATCAAAATTATCCTATTTAGAGCATTATTTGTGTCTGTGTTGAATATAGTGATAAATAAATAATTGAAGTTAATCATATCTTCTGATCATTTAGTTCCTCCTACACCTCTAGCCGGGTTACAGGGAAGAAGGGATGTAAATCCCTTATAACTTTATGATGCCAAAAAATAAATCCATTGAAATTGTATCTAAAAGTGACGAAAGAGATTTTTAAATGATTCATCACAGAAAGATGCGCGATTTGGAATACGATGAGTGGCAATGAATTATGTATGAGCATTTTTAAAGCTTCTCCGTGTATACAATGAGAAATTAAATGTTTTTAAAATGTTTCCATGGGTAATTTAACTATTTATTTTGTTTAAAAGTACTTTCTCGTGAATTTCGCAAATAATTGACGTGTTTTCTAAGTGCGACTATTTTTATATGGTACCTCTCCGCCACATAAAATTTTTTCTGGAGTATTTCCACAAAGTTTTTTGTTGTAAGTATTTACAAAATTTTCGAATCTTTCTGTGCGGTTTCTTTTTATCCGGTCTCTATCTACCACACAAAAACAGTTTTTACTGTATATTCCAAAAAAACACCCTTTTAGTACTAAAGAAGTTTATATGGTTAGGAAACACGAGAGTATATATTTTTCTCCTTTTTAAGAAATAAAAAATATTATTATTGGGTTGGTAAGAGAGTAATTTAGGTTTTTTAATATGAAATTTTTCTGCACAAAAAAATTAACTTTCATCTGAAAAATACCTCCCACTCTATTCAATTACCTGTTGCTATTTTTCTAATAACTTCACGAATCCACTCTCACTGAGTTTCTGGTCCTTATGAGCAAAAAACTTGACCAAGCATGATTTGAGGTTATTGTTATTTATAATTTTTACCATTTAAAAAGTTTTGTAAATTTCAAAATAAATGATAATTAGGTGGTGCAAGGTTGGGGCTATACGGAGGTTGCGATATCACTTCGAATAATTTCGTACGTTTTCCTAAAGGTCAATGTTGTATCAAGTTTGAACCATGATCTTTTTCGACTAAGGTTATTATAGGTGATCTATAAATTTCCATTTTTCATCCAAAAACTTGCACCTCCGGATTATCATTTATAGAAAGTCTACGAAACCTTTAAGTTAAGTCGGTACCCCCTATCCCGCTAATGTTAAATGGAGCATTTTTATGTACCTTTTTCTCAGAAACTATTAAACGTACAGACTTAAAATTATTTCTCTATTTTAAATAGACTTTTTTATTTAAAATGTACGGAAGCTTTTTTAAACATATTGTTTAGTTTTTTAAAAAACATTCATCGCAACAGTATCACTATGAATTTTTTGAAAACTTTCATTTTTTTTCACGATGACTGACTTTTACAAAAATATTATGGGAATATTAAAAAAAGGTTCTGGGCACTTTATATAGTTAGATATCAGTAACATTTAGTGAAGATTGAAAGTGCTTCCATTGAATAGGTTCTGAGAAAAAGGTACAAGCATTTTTAAAAACAACGTTTTGAGATAATTGCATTTTTACTATAAAATGTCACTTCATCAAAAAAATTATGAATTACAATCTGTATTTCCACTATTTTTTTAAATATTAGCTTAATCTCAATAACTTTTAAGACTTTTTACTTATTTCTTTTACTTAGATTTCTCAGAAAATACATGTATAGCATTTTAAACTTTTAATCTATCGAGATATTTTATAGCATTTGCATCATTTTTCTCAAATTATGCATGGAATTTCGAAGAATTTTCTGTTATGATACATTATTGTCATCCAAGCTGACTATAAGTATCATAAACACCATGTACAAATGTGTCAATACATGAAAATATGGCTTTGGTAATACATCACTATACGACATTTCGAAAAATTTCATTAGTGTTTTATAAATTCACTTGTAAACACAATTTCTTAAAGTATCAGAATTAAAAGGATTCTTAAAATATTACATAAATGTTATCCAAAACAACAACAAGAAAACTGATTTTATATTTTTAAACATGAAATTTGTGTATTTTTTTGTATGTAACAAGTTTTGTGCAACGAAAAAGGGCATTGCATTTTTGGATATGTTTATGAAACTTTTACTAAGAAACTATTGAAAACAAAGCTTAAAAATTTGTGTGTACATTAAATAAACATTTATCTTTATACAGAAGTGAAATTTTTTTTAAAAAAAATTGATCAGCATGTTTAAAAATGTAATTTTGTAGAGTAGAATAATGAATTTAAAAAAAATTTCCTTTTCTATATTACGACATCTGCTTTTCAGCTAAATGTCTGAGGAATATCTCAAAAATTTCACTTCAGTATATATAATATAAATGCAATATAAAATAAATATTTCCAGTTCATGCATACAACTAATTTATAGCGAAAGAAGACACAAATTAAAAAATATAATCTATATAAGACAGTAATACATGATTATAAGGCACTTCGAAAAATTTCTTTAGTGTTTTGTATATTCACATGTAAAGACAATTTCTTTAAATATAAGAATTAAAAAGATTGTATAAATATTACATAGATAGTATCCAAAAAAACAAGAAAACTATTTTTGTGTTTTTAAACATGAAATTTATGATTTTTTTTTGTATATAACAAGCTTTATGCAACGCATTTTGAGATATATTTGTGTGTATTAAATAAACATTTATTTTTATACAGAAGTGAAATCTTTTTTAAAAAATTGATCAGCCTGATTAAAAAAATAATTTTTGCAGAGTACAATAAGGAATTTAATGAAAATTTTCCTTTTCTGTGTTACGACATATGCTTTTTAGCTAAATGTCTGAGGAATATTTCAAAAATTTCACTTCAGTATACACAAGAATATATATGAAATATAAAATAAAAATTTCCAGTTCATGCATACAGTAAATTTATAGAGAAGAGAAAACACAGTTTAGAAAAGAAAATTTTTAGAAAACAGTAGTTTTTATATAAAATTTTACCTCATCAAAAAGATTCTGCACTGTAGCCGGTTTTTACCTTATTTTTCTTAATATTATCTTCTTCTTTTTTTCTTTTTCTTCTTTTATCTTTTCTAATTTTCTTCGCTCTTCCAGAAAAAGCATACACTGCTTTCATTAACCTTTCTCTATCAAGAATTTTCATGGTACTTACCGAATATTCTCCAGGCTCGACTCCCATTTTCTGCAGCATTTTTAATTTGGATACATTACCATCATTAAAAGAACAAACATCATCATAAACACCAAGTGAAAGTGTTTCAATCTGTACAAATGTTGTTTGTACACGTGACCATATGACGTTATGAAAACTTTCATTCGGGTTTTGTGTTTTTCCATGCAAACATTTTCTTAACAGATCAGGATGGGAAAGATCTCTAAATATAGGATGCATTGCTTCTACAACAGCGACTGGAAGACTACTTTTATACTTGTAAGACTTACCTGATGCTTCAGCCTTTTTATATCCACACCATGAATCTTCACCATCAGGACAAAAACCATGTTGAGGATATTCATCTGTTGACAGCTAAAAATGCAGAAAAAGGGCCCAGATATCTTGCCACATGTTCTGAACACTGGTGTAATTTCTCCGAATAACTGATCCATAGTAAAACTGCAAGTTATCTATTTCATGTTTAGTCAAACGATTTTTTCCACTTAAACACTTACCGTCTGACAAGATTTTCCCTTTCAATTGAGATTTTAATCGGCGTAATCTTGTTCCCATGCGCTTCATGACATGTCCAATGCACTCCAATTTTTCAATTGGGTATTCATCTCCATAGATGTTTTTCTTTCTAACAGCATCAAATGCTTTGCAATCTCCATCCCCTAAGTAATATATCGGGCATTATGCAAAGATATTGACCGTTGAAAAATTTTAGACGCACCTTGAATTTCCATGGCTCGACTAGATCCAACGTAATTCCTTTTACAATTCTTTTAATGAGAAGGTAAGTTTTTACATATGCAATATTTTGAAAGAATATCAACATCTATCACCTTACCTGTATCCATGCTGGTCACAGTAACTACACCATTCAATGATGAGTAGCCGCGTTTCTGCCATGTCCCATCTACAGCGACTGCAATATTATTATTACCTTCATTTTCACAAATAGCTTCCTTCGCAGCAATTTGAAGGGAGTCCTCGTGAACAAGTTTTGCAGCATTTAAGATTCGCTTACCGTAAGGAGAAAACCTTGTAGGTGGTTGAGGAAGATTCATTATGCCGCAAAACATTCTCCCAGCTTCTGCACCTTTTCCAATGGAACGCATAGCATATCCAAACCTGGTATTTATTGTAGCAATTTGCGTTCCTTCATGAAAATTTGAAGAAAAGAATTCTACACGATATGGACAAGCACAACATTTCAGGACAAATGTAATAGCCAGTCCAGATTTACCTTTTAAAACTTGCATGCCTAAGCCACTGTTACACATTTTACAGTGAACTTCATTCTTGAAAACAAATGCCAGAATATTCAAATTCATAATGGCATTAATAATAACTACACTTTTGTCATAGAAAGAAAAACTTCCATTTAAATTGGGAATTTACTTTTCTTTTGCACATGTCTCCTTTGTGTATGTCCAGCTTGAGGATTGACACTACTGTCGTTAGTATGGTTGAAAGTATTCTTACCTTTATAAAGCGTACGTTTACGTTTTTTGAATATTTTATTTGATCTTGGCATATTAAATTAAATTTAAATTTCAAAATTTTTGATTTTTAGAAGTTTGAAATATTCAAAACGCTATGAAGAAAAACGGGTATTCTCTCCAAAATAGGTAAACAACCCTAACAGTTACGCTTGCAGTGAATCTACAGTTAACTGCGTATGAATAAATAAAACAGAGAGTGGCTTTGGAAAAGCTTCCCAGATTTAAAAGGTCAATGTTTACATTTGTATCTGTCAAAGGGGGTGTGGCTCATCAGCTGATTATTTTTTAAAAATCATTTTAACATACTTTTAATTAGTAAAATGGCAAGTATGTTACATCATTGGAAAGTTCCTGATTTGGGGATTTTAGAAATATCAAAAACTCAAAATCGATTTCCCGAAGGTGTTCCCTTAAAATAAGAAAAATTTCAGTAATAACGATTACCTCAAATTGCACTCGGTTCTTATAAAGACCAGAAACACTCTATGAGCGGGAAATCATGAAATTGCTAGAAAAATGGCAACAGGTAAGCTTATTTTAAGTATAGAAAAAATTTTCACCAAAAAACTGAATTTACTTTTTTGGTTACGCAATATTGTCTTTTTCTAATGTGTTTTCATTCCATTTTTGCTGTATTTCTATTCCATGCGAATCTTTGAATCAATTATCAAATAATTTTTAACGGTTTTTAATGCTGTTCTATCTTTAAAATAAACAGATTTATTGGTATATTTTTGATAAATGCTTACGCGAAGCCATTTCACCTAATTCTTACAATATCCAACAAAAGTTATGGGAGTCTCTGGTTTCGTGTCCGAAACGCCACCGGGGGCTACTTTCGGCACCCCTCAGCCTGAAAGTTCAGTCCCTGGAAGGGAAAAATAGAGTAATCCGGCAAAATTACGGGAATTTCTAAAATCCGATTTTAGATTCTGGTTCACCATCCCGAAATACACTTCAAACGCACTCTTCTTGCTCCAAGACTTTTAGGGTAAGCTGCTGCCACAGTCCATGCAATAGACGATCGTTCGGAATTATCCGGCAAAGTTATGGCAATTTCTCCGATGGATATCAGATTCGAATTGCCCATTTCTAAATACGCTATCGATTAAGTTTTCCTCCAAAACTTTTAAGTTAAGTCCCTGCCACGGTGTGTCTAAAATGCAGTCTCCCGGCATTATCCGGCCAAGTTACGGCTATTATTGAGAACAAATTTGAAATTCGGATTCCATGCCCCGCCAGGCTATCAAATTTTTTTTTGCATCTTGGTCTACAAAATGCACTTCCGCAGACACACACGCATTGTGACATTTAGCAAATTTTCCCGTTTCTCGGATTCTTTACAATTCCGGCAATAAAAAAATATTAACGTTATTAATTCAGATAAAAACTATCCTGTTTTTTAAGTTGGACGAAATGACACACAATATGCAAAATTATATTAAGATCGGTTGAGTTGTTTCGGAGTTCATCGCGGATAAACATCGCTACACGTGATTTTTATATATAAAGATTACAGATAAAAAATTAATTATATACCAAAAAATGCTTCAAAAATTTAATGATTTTTACATTCTTGCCAATTTTTTTGAGTTTACATTAAATTGATTTACGTTATATGTTTTCTAATACAGATGAAAAGTCACAAACTTTTTATTATAAATAAATTTATATAACTATTAAGGGGGTTCATGTGTATAATATTATTTAACGTTTACGAATGTTAATATTTCAACGTATTCAATTGCTTATTTATGCAAATTATTATTCCCAAGCTGCTAGGGCCTTTTCACGCGGGTCAACTTTTGCCTCACATAAGCAGAGAGTCGGGAGCTATAAGAGGTGTTCAAATGAAATTGATTGAAGGTGTGTATCAGTGGCGTAACGTACACCCCCGCAACCCACGTATCGCGGGGAGCCCAAAGCCTGACTGCTACCAAGTACCAACCCTTTGTAAAATCCATCTTGGAGGTTCAAAATTTGATTTTTCAGAGGGGGGGGGGCAAATGTTCTCCGTTACGCTACTGGTGTGTATCCATAAGATGTGTAGGGATAGAAATGAGACAAATATATCGATAGAAAGGACAAAATAAAATGAGTGAAATGCTTACAAGGTTTGTTAAAAGAAATTACCCATGATGTTAAGGCAGGCATGCCATTGCTTAGGATGGTTACGAATTCCGTCCGCGAAGAACGATGTCGGTTGATAATGGAACTAGTTCAGAATTCCGGTGCTAGGGGTCCTTGCATGTCAAAAAATGCCGTCAACATCACCTTCCCGGCTGACTGCTGAGCTTTGAATTTTCTGGCCTGGGGTAAGTCGGGATGTTTCCATTGCATGCTGACGGACTACCCTTCCGGGTGGAAGTGGTGACATCAGGTTTCATCCCTTGCTACTATGCGCTGCAGGAAGTCACCTCCGTCATCTCTGTAGCGCAACAAATGCTTTAAAATCAGGTCAATTTGCTTTTTTTCTTGTGATGTTCAGACAGCATGCGGAGTACCGATTGGCAACAAACTTTTCGATATTTCAGAATGTTGGTAACAATATTGTGAACGGCATAGATGGAAACGTTGAACTCATTTGCGACGTTATGAATGTTTCGACGTTGATTTCTCTAGATTTCAGTGCCAATGTCCGTAATCAGCTTCTCTGTCACAACTGTGTGCACCTGGCCGGGTCGCAGGAAATCCCTTTTCTAATGATGACCTATCACTAAATATTCTCGCCCACCTCGTCAAGTGGGATTTGACACACCGTGTCGCCGTACACAGCCAGTATTCTCTGATTAATATTCACAGGGGCTTACACCCTTTCAGTGTTAAAAAATTATTACAAATAGCTGATCCGTTTCAGAGGCAGTTGCATCCCCACCAGCCATTTTTAAATGAAAGCCACGTCCTTACGAATGCAGTTGCCACAATCTGCTTGAGCACACACGGGCATGGTTACATGCACCTTCACTATCGCGTTTGTATCACGAAAATGCATTGAAAACTCTTCGCAAGCGACGCTTCAAATCACTCATTTGAACACACCTCAAAGTTTTCAATAGAAATCGCCTGAGTCCCTTTATACGTGTACAACTTGCAATTCCTATTGTGCCTCTCCTTAAATCCTAGAAAACCCAGTTTTCCTCCCGACTGGTTGAGTGGCAGCGGTAGTCAAGTGGTCTAGGCATCGGATCAGGGCTAGCGTGTCTTGAGTTCGATCCCAGTACCACTGAAGACCCATCGTTTAGGGGAGCGATGCACGTTAAATTTGTCTAGAGCTCAAATGTCCTCCTGTTGGTGTGGTGTGGTTGTTCGGAGAGGGGAGTGCCAACTCAGGTGTCATCCGCGTCACTTGACCATGGATCAAAATTACGCGGACCGTCGCCAAAAGCCCTCGTGTAGCTGAACAGTGCGACGTAAAAATTTACTCACTCACCCGACTAGTTGACTCAACTAAAAGAATATTATGAAAACTACACTTTTCACTCGCACCTAGTTGAGTTTTGAAAGTGGAGATAGCATGGTATTGTTTCTTCGGATTCGATCATTATACCAATGAATCCGGCACTCTCTATTCAGTCAACTTTGTGTCCGCGTGTGAAAGGAATTCTCTCCCTTCTTCACATTAAAGGAGTGGCGACAGAAAATTAGTTGACTGGCACAAATTTGCTATGAAAAATTGTCCTATAATTTATATTTATACTCCTCTAAAATTATTTCCAAATCTACAAATAGCTCACTCTAGATTTTAAATATTTATGAAACTGTGGTAAGCGAATGGTCGGGGACTGGCAACCGGTGTTATTTCGAGGGTTCGAGTCCTGATGCTACTAAAGACCTGTCGCGTAGAGAGGCTGATGCGCGTTAAACCTGCTGGTGTTAGTATGATGTGGAGATTTAGAGGGTTGTTGCCAGATGTAGTGTCATTTGCATCAGTTGGCTTATAGTTAAGAATTATAAGGTCCATCTTCAATAACTTGTTCTCGTGCTGCTTTTAAATATGAAGTTGATAAAACATTTAATACAAATATTTATGTTCCTGACTCAAAAGTTGCATTAAATTGAATGAATTGTATCTATGAAATTATTTCTAATACCAACAGTTAAGCAGTGACGTTTCTTGCAAGTTTAGAAAATACGTACTAGCAGTTTTATGACCAAATACAAATCTTTCCTGGGCGATAACAAATTTTCGTGTTTAGGAGATATTATTTAACGGAAAGATGTGCTTCGTTTCCTTGAGTCTTGAGACAGGTAAGCGCACCTTTGTTAGGAATGGATTGTTTTAGAAAGTTTTCAATGTTCTAACAATCGAACGAAACACTTTTAAAAACTTAAAACACCTTTGTATTAAAAACAAATAATTTTATGTATCAAAAGCACTCTCTTTTACGTTTTACAACTATTATGTGAGCATCGTTTGTATTTTTAGTTACTTCATTTTACAAGTATAAATTTGTTCTGTTTTATACTTCTAGCAGAGCCAAATTTATTCCGAAGATAATTCTATTCAAAAATGCTAATAAGTTAAGCGGACTGGATTATCTGCTTTATATTCAACCGCTTTTTGACGTAATTGACAGGAGATTTATGTCCTCTACCATCGTGCTTACTCAATTGATTAAACTTTGAATAAGAACGCTTTAGACTCAGGGTAAACTCTAAAATGGTTAATTGTTTAGTTGCAGTTTGTATAATCTATCACTTTGTCAAATTTGTTTGATTTTTCTCTTCGCCAGAAGTTGAAGTTTTACTTTTGTTATCTTTAAAAAAAATTAAAGAAATTTAATTACTTTTGGAAGAAATTTGGATGAATAAATAAGGAAATAAAAAATAAATATCACTAAAATATTTCCTGCACAATAAGGCAAGTATATAAGATATAAGAGAACGTATACACTAGTGATCAAAATATTATAGCTACTTTACTCTTCGTATAAGTGTAAAGTAGTCATAATATTTTGGCGACTCAGTGAGATCGGCTCTAACTTACCGGCGTTGCTTAGGTTTCTTTTTCTCTTTCAACTTTTTCGTCCTTACTGGATACCACACTACAACAGACTGAGTTCACTTTTTCACCCCCTTTTTGGGCACCCTTTTAGAGCCATTATCCTTACGATTTCTCAACCAATAAGGAGAGTTCCTCTTCTCTAGATTCTCAACCTGCCGAAATCATCCTTGCCAATGTCCTTGCCTTGAAGTCCCGCCCACTGGCTCTCTAGCGATCGTCCAGTCGTCATGCAGTACACATCAGCAGAAATCCACATCAGAGACTTTTTTGCCGGTTACGAGATTAAGGGTTCCTTGTAACCCGTATGCCCGCAGAAATTTCCGATGCTTCACGTTATTTCGATTATATGGTAGACCAGGAGTCGGCAACCTATGGCACGCGTGCCACATGTGGCACATGGTACAATTTTCAATGGCACTTTGCAATACTCTACAAATTTGACAACTTTTGAGTGGATGGAAGTTGATAAATTTGTAACGGACCTTAGTTGACAAACATCTTCAGATTTTTGAATATTTATAGAATTACAAAAAAATTTGAAAAATAATTCTAAAGATTTGCAATTCTATTTTGTAAATTATTGAATGTTATTGCTGGAGAGATTTAATTGTTTGAAGGGGACAGATAATTGCATGTACTCTGCTTTCCGCTTTTGGTTCTACATATCAAAGTAAAAAAAACCTTTCCTCAAATGAGAAATTATTTAACAACTGAATACTCAAAATCGTGTCAAATTGAAAGTCACACATTATATACACGTAATTTTGTTAGTGTAAAGCTGTGAAAGCGCTAGATTCTCATTCATTTAACTGTAATGAAGGGAAATGCTTACATATTATGCTGTCTATTTCTTATTTTAATATTTCGAAAAATACGTAATATATGTACAATTTAATTTTCTTTATTTTTGTTGAACTGGTTATATTTTAAGCTGTTTATTTTTATAAATGATGAAAATTAATGTAAATTAAAACTACGTGTGGAAAAAAATCTAGATTATTTAACTCAGTTCCTTAATTCTGCATGCATTATCCCCGGAATAGAACTATGTTTCGTAAATACCCTACTGCGTGGCACGCTGAATCATATTGGTAGATTGGTTTGGCACGCCACAGTTACAAGGTTGCCGACACCTGTAGTAGACAAATGTTAAAAGGGAATGCAAAAATAGTGGACCATCAATAGCACTATGTTGCTTGAGAAAAAATGGCGAGGGGAGAACGTGATTTGAATACGGTATTATTGTAGTCACTCAAAGCGTCTGAATCAGTATTAGTAAAAACGTCCACTCTTGAGAAATATTCGAGAGCAGCAATTGTTAATGTTTACAGAGAGTGAACTAGCTACCAAGCAGAAAACAGAGTCTCAATGGCATCCTTGCGGCTGTCACAGGCTACTGAATTCCAGCCCAGAAAGAAGAACTGTGAAAGTTATTCAACCCAACAGAAGAGGAATCGTAAGTCAAATTGCGTGCATTCTTAATAAAGGGGTAACTGCGAACGTATCTGAACGAAGTGCTTGCTACACTTTACATCGTATAGGTTATGGTAGCCGACGACCTGTTCGACTCTATAGTCGGCGTTAAGCAAGAGTAGACGTCTCCAGTTCACAAAGAAGCACATTGATTGGACAGTTGTTGTTATTCTCGTGCCCAGGCTGTGGAAAAGGAAAATGGTATTTTACTCTAGATTCCACCAAAGGTGGTAACAACTTTGGCTGCAAATTCTAGAGCGTCTGGGTTATAGAAAATCCCCTGCAGTGTATCAATGAGGGGAGTTAGACATAGCTTTAGAACTCTTGTAATGACTAGGCAATGGAAGATATGTTTTGGTGTGAGCGGTTTTGATTTCTGGCAATTTTATATTGTATACAAGATATTGTTTCATCAGAATGAGTTTTATGCTCTTGTAGGGATTTCTTAATCTTGCGGTTGTGGATGTTATAATTCTTGGGAAATCAGTCAGTTATGAGGGGTTACTTAAAGGAATGGGGGAGGGGTAAAAGTCTAGATCTGGCCACAGCGTTTGCATCAGCAAGTGTGATGATGGTACAATATTAGTCATGGTTTCTGGCTTCTTTGGTCAAAGAATCAGCACACTAATTTCCCTCGATATTGATTGAACAGTAATGGAAAAGAGTCGAGAAGTCCGAAGAATCGAATTTTCAGTTACACCACTCAGATGGTACGTGCGAATATGGAGAAAAACAAAACTAAATCACATGGACGCCACCTGTCTTGGCTGGGTCCTTGGATTCGTGTGGAAGAATGCTTAAATGCCCAATGATATTTAAGTGTTAACGCTGAATAAAGTACATCCTGTTATGATAATGATGTATCCTGACTGGAATAGACACTTTCAGCAGAACAATAGTCTCTGTCATACAGCTGGCATTGACCGAAGTTGGTTCGAAAAAGTATAACAGAGACCTTACCTCGCTTAGTTGATCTAAACAATCACAAAATCTCAATACAATTGAGAGTCTCTGAGATGAGATCGAATAGAGCATCAGGCAGCTGGATCAAGTATCATCGAATTTGAAGGCAATGAAAATCGCTATTCATCGGATATGGTCTCAGATTCCTCATACCACTTACCAACAACTCATAGAGTCAATGACAAGAAATTCATGCAAGATTGGGGGCAAAAGATAGTTCAATAATGTATTGAAAGGGTGTTCATAATAATTTGGCCATTCAGTGTACACAGGGTGGCCCTAAATTCATGGTACAAACTCTAAGAGTAGGTACAGGACATTGTAACAATCATTTATTGTATAGAAATGCATGAGCAAAAGTGTCGCGGTGAGGGACAAACACAAAAAATAAAAGACGAAATGAAAGACAAAGTGTTTATTGAAAGCGTCGTTGCCAAGCGTACTGTTTACAATAAATCTTCATAACTGTTCAACACATGAACTTTGAAGTCCAGCTACAGTTCACATTGCTGTACTCCCTACTGGCAGTCGGAGAAGATTTCCTGTTGGATTCAAAGCTTGTACTCGCTGAAAATGGAAGAGGTATAAGCGATTTTCTTTAAACACTTTCAATCGGTCTAACCCCTCAGGGGGCTCATCTTCTTTAGGTGAGTACGGGTGTCACAATCCTGAGGTGCCCTAGTGATCTTTTCCTTTTCCCACGGGGTTTACTGTCTTTGGTAAACGCGGGCTTCACAAACCCGGGGTACCCTAGTGATCCTTCTCTATTTTCGACCCTCTTTCTTGTCGTTCAATTCATTCTTTCCTTCTCTTCCCGTCTAGACCACAGATATTAAAACAAATGTTTGGCGCAGTATAGCCGAAATCGGCTCTTGCGCCAAATAAACCCCAAAATCACTCAATCACTTCAATCGGTCTAAAGCAGTGATGGGCAAAGTACGGCACGTGGGCCAACTCTGTCCCGCGAAAGTATTTAATCCGGCCCGCCGAGGGTTTATCGACATGGATAGTACATGGCCCGCTACAATTACGTTTTGACGGTCGAGAAGTTTAAAGTGGATTTTACTTAGTAGAATAATAGATGCATAGCCTACAGAAGAAGCTGAACTAGCCGCGTAGTTCATGTGTTGCATAATACGGTGTGCAAAGCGTGGTTAAATGAGAGGCGCGGGCAAGTGAACTCAGTCACCACTCGCCAGCTGTCACTGACTGATCCGCACGCCCAGAAAATTATGGCGATGTTTGCGTCGTCTTATGTGTGCGAACAGACTTTTTCGACCATGAAATTGCGGAAAAACTCAATCATAAACCGATTGACTGATGAACACCTTTTCGTAATGCTGAAAGTTGCTTCGTCACAGCTGGGGAACCTGCTTTCGAAAATATTAAGGAAAATCTCCTCAAAAACAATTCCATATGTCTCACACGTCTAACATGTCAGGGCTTCGAGTAAAAGTTAAAATAAATATTATTTAAGGTAAAAAGTAATTTGTAACATTTGTGTGTAATGCTGTAATGTTTTTTTATAACATTATGATTAAAAGCTTTAACACAAAATGCATTTTTTTTTATAATTCTGACCCTCCTCTAGAATTTTTTTAACTTTGTGGCCCCCCATTAAAAAAGTTTGCCCATCACTGGTCTAAAGACTCACACTTATGTGATGAGCAACAGCTCTTGTACTTGACTCTAGTCTCACAGCCACAACGCTGAATGTGCTTTCTTCCAGGCTTGGACTGCGTATAGCTCTTTGTCAAACAGCATCATGTCTGGTGACGTGGAACGAACGTGTTTCACGAATTTGACGATGATACCGCTAAAAAATTCTGTGACCCGGCATTCGTCGATTAGGAAACTGCCTGTGATACATTCGTAGCGTAGCTCTGCCGTTACCATTTAAACGGCCGTACATGCAATGTATGTCTGCATTTTCGGCATACGTAAAGTCTCCCGGAGTAAACATCAGTACAATTGTGACTGGTGCTTCCTCTTGAGATGCATCATATTGAACGGTGGGTAGGCATCTGCTGCCCTCTAACGGCAACGAATCCAACCAATAACTTCGTTTCGCTTTTCTTTTATTTCCCCTGTTTGTGCCTCACCGTGTCACTTGCACCCATACATTCCTATACAAAAAATGATTGTTACAATGTCCTGCATCTACCCTTAAAATTTGTACCATGAATTTGGGACCACCCTGTATAGAATATTCCAGATATACATAAAAATTAAGAACATATACACAGTACAGGGAGAATAAAAATTTAATGCCATTTTTTGTTTCATTTGAATTAAGTTCTGACAAGAGCAAGTAAGAATGCTAGTCGTCAAAAAGAAAGGTTTTATTCTAAAGAAATATATAACACATTCTCTGTGATTCATTTCAATTTATAGCATTTCCAAAATAATGTATTAATAATGATAAAAAATAATAGTTTTAATCAATAACAGACTGAGTAATCAACCGTCTGCTCTTTTCATAAATAAAAATGAATTATTTACCTTCTAATCTTCTCTCTAAGTCTTTTTTTTTTAAATAAAAACATTAGGGTTTGAATATTTTTTAAAATGTAAGACAATAGAATTTCTTGTCAGGTAATCTTTGATTAAAGGGAAAAAAGCGTTACTAATTTGTTTCTCTATAAACGACTTGATATGTTTCCTTTTTTCTTATATGGTAATCATAAACAAACATCTAATGATTATAATTATTCTACTCCAATCAGATTAATATTTTTTTGTTTACATTAAATACTAACCGGTACGCCCCCACTTCTCTGGGTATTTCACAATAATGTATTGACTATATATATACATTAATTTGTTGATATCTAGTTTTAGCCCTAAATTTTCGCTTTTATTTAAAAACATTTTTATAGCCCCACCTCTTGATATAAAAAGAACGATTTGAATTTCTAAGGCGGAATATACTTGTCTCTTACGCTCTCATGTCTTACCCATTTGAAATCGATTTCCACAAAAACCCGTTGGTAGCAGATTCCTACTGAACAAAAGAAATATACCTGCAAAATTTCAAGTCTGTACATCCAATAGTTCTAATGCGAGAGTTTTGGCCTATTACACCCTGCAAACTCCCTTTGAAGTCGATTTCCGGGAAACTAGTTCCTAGAAACATATTTTTGCTCAACAAAAGAAAGATGCTTTCTAAATTTAAAGCCTAATGGGGTCTAATAGTTCAAAAAATTAATTTTTATCTTTAATGCCCTTGCAACTCCCCCGGGAGTCTGTTGAAGCACAGCCTGTTCTTGAACTTCGCCAAATCAAAGGATATCGCCAAATGCGGTATTCATTTTCTAAACATAAGCGAGATCGTTTTTCCATTATTGGCTGCATATCACAGCATTTGGCAATATCATACATACACACTCTTTCTTAAGCAAAAGAATTTTAAAAAGCAATCCTTAAAAAATAAATTTGATTTGTTTCCCCTTCGGACATACGTTTACGGCTTTTTCGAAACATTAGCGAATCTTTCTGAAAAAATTTGGAACAATTCGAACAATGGTGTCGGTTTGGAAACGTCCCGAACAAATTTACAAAAACATTCAAACTGTAATGCTTGTCGATTCCTACATCCCTCTAATCCCCTTGTCTACTCTCGGACCCGGCTAGATGTGTGGAAGGAACTGAATAATCAGTCGACATGATTCACTCTAATTATTTTACTGCCACCAAAACATCAAGCAAGCACATTAATAATCTAATTAAGATAAATGATCAAATAGCAGAGCACGAAGGTGAGACCCGTTAGCCTGGGGATAATATTACGGACCCTCAACTGATTCCACGACAACTTACACAAGCTCAATATAAACTACGTCACGCACTAATAAGCTAACTTCTATTTAAATAAGGATCACGATACCTGTACTTTTACGAAGTCGAGTCCTACAGTTGTAGCCTTGAATGCAAACCTTATCCGGATCTAATCACCGTCGAGTGATCCTCTCTTAGAACTCTTCAATTGATAAACTCAGATTTGCACTTAATAAATTCATGATCCTCCACTCCCCAACTAACTCTCAAAACTCACGAATACAGAATTTATATAATATACTTAATTTGCATAATCACGTTTCCTTTCTTCGGTGAAAGTTGGTTGGTAAAATTATTGCCCCAGAAAAGTCCCCAATGGGTTAGTTATAGACACGTATAAATCCGTCACAAAATTTATATGTAAGTTGAATATTCTGTAAGTTAAAGGTGTTTATTTGAAAAAAGAGCTATTTTCTAGTAATTAAATACTAATTGTTCTCCCTGTTTAAATCAGACACGTAGTTGAAGAAAAAACACCCCCTATGAAACTCTTGGCTTTTTCCCCTTAAAACCCACTTCTAAAAACAACCTTTCTATGACAATTCCTTATCCTCCTAAGCGAATTTAGAAGGTATTTTAAAGTTAAGGTTTATCTTATATTTACAAACGAAACAGCATCACTAGAACGGAGATACGATACCATTTGAATTTTAGATGCGATGTCCTCATGAATATTTAAAGCGAATCTGAATTCAATGGTGTTGAGTTCTTCAAAGCGAGGAGGATGAATTTTTATCTCTCGAAAGCTAAAAGTAAGATTCTAAGTATTCAAAAAAATTGTTGGCAACAGTTTTGATGTGCGCAAGCTTTATTTATTTTTTCTTGACTTATTAGATGTGTTTAGCGAAGAGGTACTGATAATTTAATAATCATAATATGGTTAATATAGTATAGTTTTATTTACGTTACATCGAGTTTTTTAGCTAACTCGTATGTAATTCCATTAAAACCCCATGTGTGGGATATTCTCCACTTAAATATGTTGTTAAAATCAAAACATCGTCATTTTCCAAGGTAATAATTTGAGTATTTCCGCTTCTATAGATTTAACATATATATTCAGTGTGGTATAAATTATATGAAAGCAATATTAAGATATTTATGTCGTTGAAATGAATTAGTAATTTGGTATATTCTTAATAAAATATTCGGACTCACATATAGATAACGATTAGAGCGACACTTGGGTAGGAAAAGAATTTATTTTTCGTCTAAAAATTTAATTTAATATAAGCGTATTTTGATCAGATTGATATTCTGCTTTTGAAGTCAAAGGGTTTGTTGGGAAAGTAATGCATTCAATTATCTGTTTTTAAATGCACTAGCATGCAAACCATGGGTAACAAATGCATTCTTTGGCATATAACCATGAAATTGTTGAAGAGGGATTTTTTTGTGACCAGTACAGAGAAAAAGCAGCTCAGTTGAAAGGTGATGCATATCCAAATATCAACACTCTGACATCAGACGGGATGCACGCGCTGAGGGCCAACACAACTTTAAAAGGAAGACTGACTGAAACTAAATTACACGCGGGTGACAGCGCGCGTGCGCTTATACCCAGTAGATTGGGCAGAAAAGTTCAACCATGAATGAGTTAATAAATTGAGAGACCCCCGGCGTGGGGGGTGGAGGAAGGACTGCCTAGCGAGGCAACCCGACGAAGCGGAGCGTACCAGTGGAAAATGTGGGGAAGAAAGCAGCAGGAAGGAAGAGGGATTGCGGCAGCAATCAATCAGGACAAGCGGTCGGTGACTGCTTATCCCTTTACATCCAGTCTGAATGCTGTTCGAAGCTGTCTGTGTTGTTTAAATCTGTGAAGGAGTTCATAGATGTGTTAGGGTGGCCGGAGCGGATTTCTCCACTTCGTGCTAGAGTATGCATAATTAATTTTAAGGTGAGGATAAGTGAATAGTGTTTGTGCTCTGATAATTAGATTTTCGTGTGTTTCGATGGAATGAAAACATTTCTAGCTAACTTAGCGATGTATTTAGATACTGGCTCTATGTGTAGGTCGTTGTGTACCACATCATTTCGAACGTACTAAGCTGCGTTTGTTATGATGCAAAGCAGTTTATTTTGTTAAAAGGAAGGAAGGACACATTTTCCGACACTCCCTGAATGTGAACGTAAAATCGTATGTTCGAATGGCTACAAGAAGCCATCAGGGTGCCTAACATGTGGCAGAATGATTGACAAGCTTGAAAAGGGACACAGTTTGACGGATGTTATCCTACAATTTAGATTCTACAAAAATGTATTTTAAGAGCTTTAAGCCTTCCAAATGACCGATACAGCTGTACAAAAGTTTGACGATGGTCTAATGAGGATAAAAACGCCCCGTGACGACCGATATATCGTTTTGTAGGCCAAAAGAAAACCGGAACCAGTCATTGGATAACATTGCTCTGCAGCTGCTGAGGCAACCGGACGATAGGTAACACGATTTAGTGTGGTCAGATGTTTGCACAAAGATTGCATATTCACCCATAGTTCTGAACACTGCATACCATTTACAGCATCCTAGCGGTGGGATCATTTACAGTGGTGTCAACAACACAAATTCTGGACATCTCATCAATGGAGTAACGTTCTGTTTACTGATGATAATCATTTCAGACTGAGCAATGATTCTCAGTGTTAGATATTGGGATACGGTTTCTTCCCACTAATATCAGTGAAACATACCTTTGGAAGGGTTCTAGAGTGGGGAGGCATCATATTGATTGGAGGAACAGAGCTCCCTTTTTTTGACAGCGACTCACTTACCGGAGATTGTTATTGCGAGGAAAATATCCCCCCCCCGACACACACTCACGTGCATCTGTTCCGAGATGTTATTGGTCCAAACTTTATTATGGTAGAGGATAATACACGTCCATGCAAGACCTATGCTGCTCTTACCTCAAGAACTATTGCATAATTTCGTATTGAGTACGAACACAACCATTGCAGTTAGAGGAAGTCATTTCCCTTGCTGTAAGGGACTTAGGTTTGTTGTTCTTCATTTCCAGACAATGTTTTTTATTAACGCCATTCTATCAATGAAGCCTTTTTCTGCTTCGTACCACAGTATATACTCACTATTTTTGGCTACTATTTTGTCATCACACTTTAAGTGTTTTATTGTGCCTCTGTAGTGTGAATATCATGTCACCTAATTGATTTTCTTCAGAATTTCTTCACAATCTGAAAGTTGCTCAAGTTTTTGAATACATGCTAGCGTAGTTAAAGTAATATTTCAATTCCTACGGGATCATGTTTTGATTGAGGAGTTAAAATCTAGACAGTGCAAAGAAAAATTTATTTACAGATGTTTCCAGTTAACTGACTTTTGCTTGAGAGTCTGTTTTTAAGCATATTTAACAGAATGTTGCATCATTTCGTAGAAAATGATTCTACATCTGGAAAGTTTTAGACATCTGGAAAAATTTTCCGTCGCTTAAATTGCTAATCTTGTCATCAAACTGCCAACCCTGTCGTCAAATTTGGCGACAATCATTACATTTATATATTCCATTTCCATTCTTTGTTTTATTAATCGTAAAACGTAATGAATAAACTATATTTAATTGAATTGTGCTGTATTATAAATCCTCATATCAACGTTGGAAGATGATGATACATATTTAAAGGAGTATATTGTTGCGAAGTTGATAACTTTTCGAATGCAAAATATGCGTTCCATTAGCAAACAGGTACTTTCGAACCAAATCGTAATTTATTCTAGAACTCTCTAATAATTACTGTAGATTTTCTTCTAACAGGAAGCAAATAACACACACGTACAAATCTACAATGGCACAGATTCAAAAATCACAAAAAAACACAGTGATTCGACACGAAATCGCAATTTTACATAATACAAATGAAATTCACAATCACTGTCAAATGTTTGACTCTGGTGTTGTTTTCCTGTCTGTATATATGCTGGGAGGATTTTCTACGAACTTTTTAAGGTTTTTATTCAAATAATCACTCTAGAATCTTCCGGGTTTGGGTAGAAACATCCGTTTTTACAGCCAAATTTGGCGACTTAGCGACATTTAGCTATCAAATTTGTTGCCAACCTTTGCTAAGATCACGCATGTTCACACCATGGATCAAACGATCTTTATGACTACAATACAAATAAGAATCTCATAGAAGAGAATACAGTACAAACTTTCCGTCACATTATATAAAAAACAAACGTATTTGTTTTATAATATATTATAACTGAGATTACTAACACTGCAACACAACTATTACATTAAAGATTTTATTAACTCTCATTCGCACTATAACTTTGGTAGTATTCAAAAAAGATTAATTAAATCACATAACCTCATATTACCTTTCTTAAATTCGAGAGAATGCATGAAATTATGTAATATAAATTGTTTTAAGACGGAAAATGTTTAAAATAATTTTCTGGAATAAAAAAATATTAAAAAGAAACTTTTTTTCAGGAATTTACAAAAGACTTTTGAATTATCTACAATATTTAAAAGAAAATTCCTAATATAATAACAGCAGACATCTTTCTTGCATGAAAGTTATTGAAAATCTTTAATTATTTTAAGTTTTTTTCCTTCATTTTTGAAAAAATAGCGATATCGAATGGCATTTTTAAAAATATTATCTTATTTTAACCTTAATTCATTTTCTTAGTTCAATGCTTTATCGGGTAAACAAATCTTAAAAATCATAATGAATGTAATCAGGATATTTTATAGTTAAAATAAAAAAAACAATGCAATTTTTTTTTTTAAAAATTGTTCTTCAGCACAACTTAACAGTAATTATTTAACAATTTGTAACTCGAAAGCACACACACTTTACATAATCCAAATCATTAATTTTTTCTTTTTTATTCAGATTCAATTTTCGTGATATTTTCCCTCTGCGTAGCATTAACATGTATAAAAAGTATTATTATAAGTTGAATGTTCTATGTGAGGTTCGAAATCGCCAAGCGGACAATTATTTTCGGAAGATGACGGTCTTTTTAACGAAGAATGTTTAATTTTTTTTTTTTTTTTTTTTTTGCTTAAAATTAGTTAGAAAACGAATTATATAATATGGAAGTGTGCGATATTGGGTACCGAGAAATGTAAAAATCTTTCTTGTTTGTTCGATTATTCCTTTTATTTTTAATATTTTTGTTTATAATATGTATGAAGATATGATGTGTTGTGTACGTGAGTGTGTACGTGGAGAGAAAACTTCACTGTTGACCTTGCAGAGTGTTCCTTTTAACCACCAGCCTACCGGTCTACAGTTACAAACGTGTACGCGTTAGACGACTGCAACAAAAAGGAATCCTTTGGGTTGTCATTAACCATTTTATTCCGTCCTTTTTTTGTTTGATACTTGTGAGAGAAAAGATCGTTGCATACCCCTTTTCTAGCCCCTTAACGATTGGATAATTTTGAAGAAAACGGTCCTAAAAGTGCCTATTCTTTTATTGAAGAAAATTATATAAAACTAAGTACATGTTCAATACATGTATTCATTTTTAATTTTTGGATTAATTTTTAGCTTGAAAAACGAAATTTAATTTTTAAGTAAAGCAAACATTTAGGGTTATAATCACTGAATGTTAATTTTCCAACAAAGAGAAAAAATTTTAAAAATACATGTGTTTTAAAATTTTATTCCACTTATGCATAATATAAATAAATATTAGTAATTTTTCTTGTGTGATAAATTTCAAGGCATGAGAAGCAAAGGCCAACATCACAATCTGGACAATAGTACCGAGTTTCCTTTCTGTCTCTCTTATTGTTTTCATGTCTTTTGGAACAACAAACTTTGCATTGTCTTGATAGTTGCCGCTTTTTATCAGTTAGAGGAATCTGTCTAATAAAATGTCTTTCAATCAAACGGTTGGTGTTATTCTTCACGCTTGACCGGCCTCTTTTTGTAGTGGTTTCAGATACGGAATACTTTTCAAAAATTCATCTACTAAAGATAAACGGAACATCAAATATAATTTTTTTGCCTCCTTGTTTTTTGTAAATAAGGTACTAGTTCAAAATAGTTTGATCTAATAAATAAAAATAATAAATCTACAATATCTACTGCTCCCCTATTTTTATTGTAGTCAGTGACAAAAAAGTACTAAAAGTAGAATCCGATTCACTTCTTGACTCTAAATCCATAATGCATAGAATATTAAAAAATGTATGTTTTTTATCAGAGAGCGTAACTTGCGTGTTTCCACGAAGAGCGTAACTAAGTACTTGACCTAAGATTACAAAAACGTATCGCTAATATATATGTTGGATTGTGCTGACATCTAGTTTAAAAAGTATGTAATTATCAGTAAACACATTACAAATAATCTGGTACTGGCATCTGGTGTGTAGATTAAGAAATAAATAATATTCCAGTCTTAAAAAATAGATTGTTTGGAGCTTTTTTTGGCGAGGTACTTTTCAACACTCCAGCCCGTAAATATCACAGGCACGAGGAATAGAGACGGAAATTTCACCCCGTGAATTTGACGGGAGCGAGACGAAAGGGACAAGAGAAGAAAATTGTTTATGCTGTTATTGGATTTTCTGTGTGACACATAGAGAAGATTGTTTTCCAGCCATTATTGCAGTTATTATACATTCAATGTGTTCCATTCAATTGCAGGCAATCTCTCGTTGAGATGGTGGGTCAGGTTGACATGCATGGAAAAGTATAATCAATCAATGAGTTAGGCACTTCGACAACCAGTTATTGACCTTGGCATGAGTGTTTATTTGAACCACCAACCAGTCAGTCAGCAACCGTGCAGTATATGCATTAGATGACTGGGGCGAAAAGGAATCACCATTCCTGTCCATTTTGGTTTGCTACTTGTGAGAAAAGGGGTATCTGCAAATTAAAACTATTTTTGTTTATTTTAACAGTCATCTTTACAAATCATCATCAGCATTGGCATGGTAACCCTTTGTGGGTCTAAGCCTTCCTCAGAAGTGTTTTCTGTTCTGCCCTTTTCCCAGCAATTGATCTCCATTTCTTCACTTTTAGAATGCCAAAGACCTCATCCACACAGTCTTTCCATCTCCTTTTGGGCCTCCCCTTTGTTCTTTTATTAGAGGGAGTTGCATTAAAAATTTTTAATTCTGTTCGTTCTGGGTTTTATTTTTATTGTATGCCCAAGCCATCTCATTCTACTTAGTTTTATGGACTCAATAATATCATCACAAATGCCATGGACCAATACCTTACATTTAAATATCTTCCAAGAAGTTAATGGATTATTACGTAAATGTAATTTAAATTTAATAAACCTAACGGCTAACAAAAATTAAATATACGACTCACTACTTTAAAAAAAAACTAATTTTAAGCTAAAGAATGTTCTTATGCTTATTCTGCATAAGAACGAACAAAAATTCAGAACCTCAAATGACATCTAAACCAACAGAATTCGTTTTCCCTATTCGTTTAATCACTTTTAGGTGATAATCCACCGACGACCTCCCTCCCGGAAGCAGAAGATTATTCTCCGTTTGGCGAAGTTATCCATTTCCGCGATTTCACCACAGAAATTCATTAACAAGTCACCGACCGCAGAAATCTTGTTGCATCTCCTTGTCTTTGAAATAGATTTATCGTTATCGAATGCAATTCGAGGACAGGAATTCTAACTGTCTTTGGTTGTGGGGGAGGAGACTAATTTAGTTGGAGTTTGGAGAAGCTAAAGAACTTATTTCCCTTACACGTGTTTTTTAAAAGGTTTAACTTATGTTGCTCAATTAACTGATTGTTTTCAAGCTTGATGCATTAGAAATTTAACAAATGATTTTTAAGGATTTCAAGAGTGAAAATTAATGAATAATAATAAAAAATGAATAATGATTAATTTGGAAAGAAAAGGTAAATTTATTTTTCAAATATAGTATGCCATATATAAATATATACTTATATAAATGAAATGCCCTTCGCCGAGAAGATTTTTTTTATTATTAAATATTATGTCTACGTTTCCGTGGAAAACTTGAGGAGACTTTGTATTTTTTACTTAATTTATTGATGTAGAAGAACTTTTCAAACAGCAAACATAAATCTGGACATCACAATGCAGACACACACGAGCTGCAGCTATTTATACATATTTTAGACGAAAACAAAAAGACAAATAGAGCGAGTGTGGAGTCGCATATCTGGAGGACTGAACCCGTGGCCTATCGATTCGTAAGTAAGTAACTACTACACAAAAGTGGTCACTCCTGCCCGGAGGCTGTTACTGGCTTATTTAGATACCGCCACAGCAAGGAATAAAAACTCACGCTTTTTATACTGGCGTGACTCTTTCTAAGAGAAGCCACGATTGGTCAGAAAATATCGGGAGACAGTTTCTGATGCAATCTTACTATTCGATTACGATTAAAATCCCGATTATGAGGCATTAAAGTTAAAATAATTTAACGCGTTAGTTCTGAAGGACTGGATTAAAGAATTGAAAGTTGTTTAAAAGGTTAAAGAGGGAATTATTACATTTATATATATTGTTGTAATTCATACTTATTACAAGATATTCAAATGGGTTACATTCATGTTATGTCGTAATCAAATGATAGCTGCCATCATGTGTATTCAGTCAATTAGCTCACTCGCTTCAGTGTTGCCAACTTTTGCTTTTTGTAGAAACTTTCATTTATATAGTATACATTTATCAACAATAAAACACGCAATCAAATGAGAATAAGACCAAATACATGCCTTGAGATAAATCATGTTTTAACAATTCCCACTTTAAAATTGAAGAGTATAATTTTGAAGTTGTTCACAGTTCCACTTATTTATGTTCGGAAATTAACAATGGAAACGATTGTACTACTGAAATCCAAAAGAGAATTACTATAACTAATAGTTGCCTTAATAGAACACGAAAATATGTGAAATAGAATTTAATCATAAGAAAAACAAAAGTTCTATTGTATAAAAAGTCTTTTAAGATCAGTATTAACTTATGCTTGTGAAACTTGGTCCATGTCTCGAACAGATGAGAACATGATAAGAGTTAACGAAAGGAAGATTTTAAGATTTGTTTTTGGAGGAATTTAGGAAAAAATGGAACGTGGCGAAGAAGATCAAATTTAGAACTCTATCATTTATATAAAGAATCTGGCATCGTTAACTTCATCAAAATACAACGAATTAAAGGGGCAGGTCACGTTATCAGAATGGACGAAGACCACACCACTAAAAAAGACTTCAATGCCCAACCAATTGACACACGAAGAAAGGACAGGCCAAATCTTAGAGGGATTATTGGCTTATAAAAAGATCTCCTAGTTTTCAGAACAAAGAATTGGAGAACACGAGCAGGAAGAAGTCTGGCCTGGAAAAGGCTTCTTGAGAAGGCCAAAGCCCACCCTGGGCTGTCGAGCCACTGAGGAAGGAAGGAATAAAATGCACATAAATTAACAAAATGCCCTTAATTTAAAAAAGAGCACAGATAATAATTTTAATTTTGAAGTTATTTTGAAAACTTTTTGAAGAATTATAATACACTAGCTGGTAAACCCGTTCTTTACACCTGTGAATTGAAAAATTAAACTGTACAGATTGAAGGATAAAGAAGTTTTTAATGAGTTCATTTTACGTGAATTGCAAAGTAAACAAAAAAAAAAGCTTTTTGCATATCTCAGCTGAACAAAAAAACCATATTTGTTAAATTTAAAGCCTAAAGGTCTAATAGCTGATAAAAAGGATTTTTTTTCATTTATAATGCCTCGTAACTCTCTTGCGGGTCGATTTTTGAAAACACCTTCCTAAGTTAATCTCGACTCAGCAAAAGTAACACATTGTTACAAATTTTGTGTCGTGAACGTTTAAATAGTGTAAATAATTTATGTCTAGATGTGTAATACGTTAATATTACTTTCTTTGTATTTATTTTAAGTTAAAATTATAATATTCGCAAGCAGCGCCGTTCCTTACATTATGATGGCGATTCAATGGAAACATAGCGAAATGTTGTTGATAGAGTCAAGTTGGTGTCCTTTTTGGCAACCACGTTGGATACTTGGCGATTGATTGAACGGTACAGAAGTTGATATGCTGTAGCACCACCTGGTTGGGGGCTGCAACAAAGAGGATAGCACAAAAACCCCTTCGCCACAAAAAATATATAAGCATACCAATTTTCATAGTGATCGTTAGAACGGTGTTGGAGTGAAATGATTTCATATTACAAAGATCCATTTCTTTATATATAGATTTGAGCATCTTTATCCTAATTATAAAATTTGAATTTTTTTTCTAATTTTTACAAATAAAACAGCAAGTACAGTGTTAATTTTGAATTCAAAGGAGAACATGAGATTGCATTTATCACGTGATCGTAGTGAATTTAGTCCGTTCTTGCTAGAAATATTTATCACACATATTAATATCAATAATATAACTGATGCTGATACTAATATGTGGGAAAATATTTTGTTTCTTGATTAACAACTCGTTATTTTAGCCGATATGTACGAAACAGAATATCACGTGTTATTTCGCTTAAGGGGTAGGTAGGGGGCGGCCCCCAAACACATTTTTACTTTTCCCATTTTAATGAAGTATGAATTTCTACGCTTCTAATGGTGCAAAAATTATCATTCAACGTGCAGTAGAAGTATTTTTAATAATTTTTTACCACCTGTCAAAGTCAACTAACAATCCATTACTAAAATCCATTTATCTCAAAACTAACATTTTTACCATATAAGGAACATTTGTCACTAAACTACTGCATTTAACAGTATATAACTTTACATAATCCATAATTACTCTCTAATACATACTTTAATCGAGGGATTTTTTTAAAAAAATATTCTGACTTAATTTATAGCATTAAATATCATGAAATTTCACTGTTTTTGAAAATAAAAACAGATTTGTGCAAAAAAATATTTTTTTCAAAAAATAACTACACATCCTATCTATAAAATCTCTGATTAAAGTATGTATTATGATTCAAAGAATATTCAGTAAAAAATTGGAGATTTTTATTCAATAGAATGTTTATAAATGTTCCTTAAAAGTACCTATATTTAACATTACTGAGATACAGATCCTGTTTCGTGAACCTACCTCCTGAAAAACATTTCTTCAGAAAAACGTGTTTTTTTTCCCTAGATATGGAATAATATATAAAATTATGTGCATTTTCACATTTCTTTTTCATTTTTTGTTATGAATATTTACTATGATAACCTTTCTATCTCATTACTTTTGCATCATACAATGTCATAAGGCAAATATAATATATATATATATTATATTTATATATATATACTGGTGTCCAAAAGTTAAGCATAAATCGTAAAATGCGAAAAACATGGAGTAAATATTCGTAAAATTATTCCAAATTTCTTGCGGATATTAATTGGGTGAAGAAGAAACATTTGGTTTATGCAAAACTTTTCAGTCGACTACGTCCTGCGTGAAACACCGGTGCATGTCAGAACGCGGAGAAACCTATTCACGCAGCATAGGCAATTCAGACAAGTTTCGCGCAACTGCTTTGCGAAGGAACGTTGTTAACCATCAAATAAGGTGAATGATGGCACAAAGACACCAATTGGACATGTTTCCGAAAGGAAGAATCGTTGGAATGCTGAAATCCTCTCGATCACAAACCGAAGTGTCTCGAATTCTGAATGTAGACCAGTCTGAGATCTCAAGACTGTGGCAGAGGTTTCAAAGAACGGGAGATGTTACCCGACAACCAGTATCAGGTCGACCAAGAGTCATAACCCCTTGCCAAGACCGATATCTGGTAATAAGTGCGCGCCGTCAGAGGGGCAGTACTGCCAGAGCACTGGGTTCGGCGCTCACAGTCGCCACAGGAATACGAATTTCGAGACAAACTGTTTACAGGAGACTCAATCATGCCGGCCTGTATGCCAGAAGACCAGCAGTTTGCATTCCCCTCACGCCTGCGCATAAACGCGCTCGTTTGAACTGGAGTTTGAAACATCAACATTGGAGTGTGGGAGAGTGGGCCAATGTGATGTTCAGTGACGAGTCCCGGTTTAGTCTCAGTAGTAATTCTCGGCGGGTAACGATATAGAGAGAACGTGGAACACGTTTTGAACCAAGAAACATAACGGAAAGACATCATTTTCCATCAAGGGGAGTAATGGTTTGGGCAGGCATCATGATGGACGGCCGCACAGACCTCCATTTCTTTGACACGGGGTTTGTGACTGCTCAAAGATACAGAGACGAAGTTCTTGAGCCTTATGCTCGCTTGTTTCGAGGTGCTGTCGGTCCTGACTTCATATTAATGGATGATAATGTGCCATGTCACCTAACGGTGCTGATTGATGACTTCCTTGAAACGGAAAACATCCAGCGCATGTCGTGACCTGCGAACTCCCCTGATTTAAATCCTATCGAGCATATGCTCGGGAGACAAATTACATCCCTTTCGCACCCACCAAGCTCCGTTACAGAACTGAAGAGAGCTCCTCAAGAAACTTGGAACCGTTTGAGCCCACAACTCATTCATCATCTCATAGCAAGTATGGTAAATCGCTGTGCAGCGTGCCTGGCTGTCAGAGGTGATCACACGCCTTATTAAACTGCAGCATCAGTATTTTCTATAATGTTTTCTTTCATTTTTTCTTTAAAGTGTGAATCCTTGTTATGCTCAGTTATCTTTCAAACTGCTACTTTGGATAATAAAATTATTTATTATCATTCTTTTGATTTGCTTCCTTATATTATAACCATTTTACACTCGCATATCACGATTCCCGCCCTTCTGATTTACAGTTCCTTCTTTATTCACATAATTATCAATTATGCTTAACTTTTGGACACCAGTGTATATATATATCGTAAAACAGAATAATAGCTTAGTAGTAAATACAGGGTGTTTTGCTACCAGACCGACAAACTTGCAGAGTGTGTAGAACAGGGGTCGGCAACATTTTAGTTGTGGTGTGCCAAAACTAATCCATCATATGATTCAGCGTGCTACATTGTAGAGCATGTTTGAAACAATTCGATTCCCCCGCGATAATGCATGTACAGTTAGAGAATAGCGGCCAATAATATATATTCATAGTTTTATTATATATTAATTTTGCATCCTTTAAAGATATTTCTTAGCATAAGAATAAACAACAAAAAGTAAAACTAAAATAAACAAAAATAATAAATAACTGAATTGCACTTATGTTATGTATTTTTAAGCATATTTTTTGCAATAAGAAATAGGAACAACATAAAATGTAACTATTTTCCTTCATTATAGTTAAATAAATAGATAAATAAAAATTTTAATGCGCGAACCTAGTAATTGCACCGCTCTACTTTCATATTGCAAAATCAAGGGTATAGATGTGGCTTTCAATTTGAGACGATTCTGAGCATTCAGTTGCTAAACAATTTCTTTGTAGACTCGAAATAACTTTAATATGAAAAAAGATTTTTTCTTAGATATGTAGAACCAAAAGCGGGAAGCAGAGAGAGAGTTCATGCAATTTTCTCTCTTTAAAATAGTTAAATCTCTCCAGAAATAACACTGAACAATTTACAAAATAGCTGTAAATAGTTCTAAAGATGTTTGTCAAATAAAGTTCATTACAAATTTATCAGCTTCCATCCACTCAACAATTGACAAATTTGAAGAGTATTTCAAACTGGAGTGAGAATTGTGTGTGTACCACGTGCCACATGCGACACGCGTGCATAGGTTGCCAACCCCTGGTGTAGAAGGTACAGAGACAATTTGGAATCACATAGGAATACAGGGTCACAAATTCTACAGTTGCGAGCTCTGGTGCGAAAGAAGCAGAGAAAAAGAACAGAAACAGTAACATATTACTGGACAAAAAACGTTCTATTGAAAGATTGTACTACAACAGGTGTTCGAAAGTGCATGGACTTCTTCTAGGGCCCCATAGGTGTTTGATGCACGGTTCTTCAGTTGACCTCATCGCGCGAATAACTGTAGCTCCCGAAAGGATACTTAACATGCCAGGAATCTTCTAAAATTCCATACAGCAACCGCTTTCAGGCTTGCCAGACGACTTCTGGTCGTAATTTTGAGCACCTGTTATGACACAGCAGTTCAATAAAAAGTTTTCTGTCCCATTGATGTGTTGTTGTTTCAGTATTTTTCTCTACTTCTTTGCGCCAAAGCTCGCAACTAAGGCATTTGCGACCCTGCATTTCTGTGTGTTTTCGAGTCGTCTTTGTACCTCCTCCTGCAAATTTGTCAGCCTGGTAGTAAATCACCCTGTATAGCCTACAAATCAGAAGAATGTAAAATTCTGAAAGCCATAAGGAACATAAGACCTATTAAAAGAGTAAGAAAAAAAGCCAATTGACGAAAATGAAAAAATATTATGTTTTCTAAAACTGTCACAAACTTAGGGATGTGATGTAGGGTTAAGTGTGATTCATAGCATTTCATGCTTCCCTTTCAGCTGCAAATATGTATAATACTAAAAGAAAATAATAAACGAGCATAAACCAAAATAATGAATGTCAGTTCAGCCAAAACATTTTCACGTGTATTTGAACAGTATAATAAAAATAAATATGACAAATTTGAAAGCATATTATATAAACAGAAGCAGTAGCGTAAAGAAATCAGTTAAAAAAGAGTGACCAGAAATTCAAAAAACATATCAAAAATTTCTTAAAAGTATACCTACAGACATTAATATGTGTATATACCTCCTACTCTATATAAAAATAAAATTATTCCACGGTATGTTTTTGAAAATTTGATTAAGTTTTAATTTATACGAGCTACAAAAACGAAAAATAGTACTTTTATTTAAAAATATTTATTAAATCCTGTATAACGAAATTAATTACTGTGAAGTGCTTATTTTTCTTTAGAGTATTGCATTTTTTCACCAATTTCTTTCTTAACTGTTCCCTTGATACTAATTTTTCATCCTGAAACTGTTATTTTAATCTTATTTCTTCCACGAATCGAATTTTTCACTGACTGCATGACTTTGTACAAAAAACGTACCCTGGGAATACTTTGTCATCAAATTACTAGCAAGATGAACAAAACATCTTATTTTTTTAAATTTTAAATAAACAGGAGAGAGATTAGCTGATAAAAATGGCAGCAGTTAACAAGTCATTAAATTCTAGTGATACAATACATATTAAATTATTCTCGTTGTTATGTATCCAGATAACTAAGCTTAGCTTAAAATACCCATTCTCAGGTGAATCAAATTCATCTAAAAAAATAAACAAAAGATGTGCTTTCGAATGCAGCTGAATTTAAATATCATCTGCTTATCTTTATAACCAGTCCTTTGTTTGTTAATTTTTGTTTTTATTCTAAAACATATCCCTTCGAAAGTTTAATATAAGCAAATCCTACTATGCAGCTTTTTTGTTTATTTTAAAAGAACGCTTGATTAAACTTTAATTTGGAAAGAGCAATGAACTTTCCCGTCTCATTTATTTTCATTATAGAAGTTTATTTTTTCATTTACCATTATTTTCGCTGACTCCCTTGTGGCTATGGTAGCCTGCTGATCAGGGTCACGAAACCACGGTCGGCATTAATTCTGTTGATTCGTGACTTCGAGACCAGATTCCACTTAAGACTCATCTTATAGTGGACCGGTACATAATAAAATTGTCAGTATTTGCGTTTCTTCCTGTAGAAGTTTTGACAAGGCCAGTTCAGATGTCTACTTTGTCATTGCACTATGGTTCAAAATTGTGAGGTCAGCTACCAATAGTCTTCGAGTTGTTTCTGTTACGTTGGTGCCAATATTACGTCATGTTGGCCACTAATGTAATGGCTGCGTTACACAGCAGAGGACCCAAATTGGTTGCTGATTTCAAGCTCGAGATTGAGGTGATATTTTGAACTCTTGTCTGGTCTGTAAGCAAATATCTGGCTTTACCATCTTGTGTCTCTTCAAAGGTGGATTTTTAAAGCGGTGATTGGCAGCTTTTACCATATACTGATCTTAAAAAGCAGTGGATATACATTTAGAACCTTTCCCAAGCCTTCTTGTTCCAATTCCTAAGTTCTGAAATTGTTGACAGGGTGTTCCCAGCCCTGCTTCTAAATGGCCGACAATTTTAGACTTCTCAAATACTTTCAAATGATATTTTAATGCTATAACAACCGTTTTGAGTCCTACTGAGAGAAATCCAACATTGGGTTGTAAAAATTCACTAGAATACTTACTTCGCATAAAGTGAATACTTCTAAGGATGATATAATGCCTTGATTTGTATAACAGAAACTTTTCAATCACTTTGGATTAGATAATACCTAATTAGGATAATCTATTATACATTATTTACAAAAATGGGTTACATCGATTGCATATTTCACGGATTGTCCTTATTTTCGAATATGTAAAAGATAAAAGATTAGACATGAGCTTTTTTGTTGCAATTATTCCAACGCCACAGTAGCCTAGTGGTTATGGTCACGGACTCCTGTCTTGTGTGTCATGAGTTCGAGTCTAGTGCACTGAATGAGTGAGTGAGAGTGCATTGTTACACTGTGAAGCAACAAGAGGGCTAGTGGTGACGGACTTCGTTATTTTGAATCATGATCAAGTGACGAGGATAATACTTGAGCTGGCACATACACACCCTCTTTTCAAGCTTCCACACCCCACCAACGGGATAGGGCTACTGAATATCAGCCATGGAGAGGGGCCAATGCACGTTAAATCTGTCGAGGCTCAATTTCCTCTTGTTGGCTTGGTGTTGAACTTTGGAGAGGTGGGTAGTGGTTCAGGTGTCATCCTTATCACTTGACCATGGTTCAAAATTAAAAAGTCCATTGCCAATAGTCCCTTGCGAGTGAGCTCGGTTCCCTTGGGCATGTTGCTTTTAGTGCGGAGTTACTATACTGTTCGAATTTTTTGGGACAAACATTTTTTTCTTGTCTGAGTTGGTGTGTGATTACCAGTTATGTCCCGAACCATCTCAAACCGGTTATATCTGCCCAGAAGTAATGTGACGGATCGACCTTAACCATAATTGACTCGTTTGATTGGTTTTAGTTCATCAGTAGCTCAGTTGTGAACCTTTCTGTGTAATATCTGGAGGTTATAGTTTTGCGTTCCACATAACACGTGTTACTTTTGCTTGCTCAGAAATGGATATTATTCCGAGGAAGCGTTCTAAAATAATGAACATACTTCTATGACTGTAATAGATATAGCTACGGTAGTTGGTGTGGGCTAATCAAGTGTTTCAAGAACTTTAAGAACATTTCAAGATTCTTGATCATTGTCTCCAAAAAGTAAAGGAAAATGTGGGCTGAAACGGAAAATTATTCCAAAAACTGATAAAATTCTAACAATAAAGAGCAAAATAAGTCAGGATTTATTGGATTATATGCTGAAGTGAGTACTTTAACTGTACAGAAAAGTTTTCTGGAAGTTAACCGTAAGGCATCAAGACCGTGGGAAAGCAATTTCTAACTCAGAAAATGATTAAAAAACGTTTAACATAAACCAAAAATATTGATCCTGGACTGTTAATGACTAGAAGAAGGTGATTTTCAGTGATAAAACGCATTTATTTGTACAGGAATGCAAATTAGGTGCAGTTAGAAGAAAAGAAGTTGAAACTGTGCTGCCAGATCATATCAAACAAATTGTAAAACACCCTTCTAAACGGATATTTTTGGGTTTTTTTCACAACAAATGGCACTGAAAGTTTAGTTCCTCTTAAAGCCATGATGAGTTCTGTTAAATACATAGAAATATTACGCAGTAGAATTGTTCCATCGATAGAAACATTTGACGGAACATTTTCAACATGATTTCACTTCTTGTCCCAATTCAATATTGGTCCAGACTTTTATGCGAGAAAATAAAATAAAAGCGCTTAATTGTCCAGGTATATCACCAGACCTAAATCCTATTGAGAATTTATGGCATATTCTCAAGAATCATTTCGCTAAGATGAGTTACACGACACTAGAACAAATGATAAAATTACTATACAAGTGTGGTTTCACGATGAAGTTTAATGCATTTGCTCTACACTAGTGGAGTCGATACAAAGATAAGTTGATAAAGGTCATTTCTGCTGTAGGATATTTTTCTGTCTACTTAAGGTATGCGATGATTAAAAGCTAGGGTTTTAGAAAAACAACGTGGAAAGCCACGCGATAGAAGTGAAACTTCTTTGGCGACGTTGGCAGTAAATACAGGAATGGATCTAATTATATTAAACTGCTGGGATAACTTTAATCAATTAAAAATTCGAACTTCATTCATTGTATGAAAATATATTTTATTCCATTTTCTGGCATCATTCATTTTCCAAGAAAGACCAATAGGTGTGTGGTAATCGGAAGTAGGATATAAAATCCTCGATTGTAGTCAATCAAGAAAACGCGAGAAACTGCATCAATCGTGGTTCCTTATATTGTTGTTCCTTCTCTAGAATCAGTATTCATTGCCAAATTCAGTTTCCGTTTCAAGATTCAATGAGTGGCTTTGCTTCTTCTGAATCAAATTAACATTTAAGTCTCCGGTTAAAATAATCGCCTTTTAATCATCATCGGATCCAATGATTGCAGCAACCTCTGGTGTGTACAGCACTAAAACTTTATGGATGAAGGTGATAACAGCTGCGACAGAACTACGTGGTGAAATATAGACTTTCAAATAGACTTGCTGCTAGTTTTCATTTTTTTTCTTTCACGAAATTCTTTTTATCTTTTTGCATTTATTCTAGGCATTCAGACTAGAATTAATTTTAATTCAACGGAAATAAAAATTAATAATATAAACTTAATGCATCACTCACGGGAGTCACTGTGTTTGTTTACAAGACGCTATCCGTAGCGATTCTGGTGCGAACGTTAGTGACACATGCACAATGCCCCAGACACTCCCGTAACGGGAAGAGTCATATAATGGTAATATTTTGGGCGCATTTATTCGTTGAAAATGGCACGTTTATTATATAAAAACTACGAAAATACGCCACACGAGTTCGTTACGAGTAGCGTACCCACTTAATATCTCCAATTCCTAAGAACCTTTCGTCGAAGCAGCAAGATGCCACATACTCCATACCTCTGATGCAATTCCCCCTTAGCAATCGTCCAACTTTTTCACGGATATGATACAAGTCACGTGGTGTCCCCACTCTCTTTTCCTCCCACTCGCTATCTCCTCCCATAGCAACGATTTGGAAGGGGTGGCGGGGGAAATCGCTACTTACCGTTCGCTTTTTCCTTGTTTCGCAAAACTGGGCCAATTTCCCATTCACTCTCCCGCCTAAAGCAGTTTCACTTCAAAAATCGTTTCTTACCATTTGTCCCAATTAATTCGAACAGAATAGTAGTATACACGCATCACTCCCTCAATGGTCGGAAAAATACTACTTTTAGAAATGTTTACTCTGAGAATGCTAAAAAAAAATTCCTTATTAATATTTTTTCGTTATGTATGGTGAGTACCGAATTTTAAAAAATTGGTCGAAACAAAAATAAATAAATGTTCAGTACAAATTTTTAAATGTTAGATATCATTCACGAAAAAATTCATGAAATATGTGTTACTGAAAAATATCATTGTGTATAAATTCAAATTCCTTCATAAGAATTATTTGGAACACCTTATTTGATGAAGACACGTTTTTATTTTCTCCTATTTCAAATAAGATGCTCGCATTCTATTTGCTTAGATTTTTAATCTAACAGAAATTTGAGTCAACAAAGCAAACTACGTACAAGAATAATAGTTGTTCATAAAAAACCTTAATTAGCTTGGATTTTATTAAATAAACAGTTGAGTTTTTAAAGGGAAAAAACGAATATTTCGTGTTTCTAATCCCTATACCTGCTAGAATTACGCCAAAGAAGACACATACGGTTTTGCATCGAATTATTTAGCTAATAAAAAAAAATTAGAAGGTTTCTCGAGAAATTCGAGAAAAAATTATTTATTTACTTTCAAGCATAAAGCAAGATTTTTAAGAATTAATGCTAGAATGTTCTGTTTTGTCATTTAAATATATCGCAGTTATTTTTATAAATAGATTAATTAAAAGTGACTTATATTTGATTCTCAAAAAAAGAAAGTTCAAATTATTGAAAAATATGTTGTTTTTTTTAAACTAAATTAAGATAAAATAAAAATGCTATTAAACTAGAGACATTGTTCAATGACTTTTATTTTGTATCTTATTACAAAATAAATTTTTCATATGCTTTCTTTTAAATTTTTTCAGCTATGCTATAAAACATGGGTGGGCTGAGTTTTCCAGGTTACGGGCTACTTCTAATGTTTTAAAGGTGTTGAGGTTCACCCGGTGGCTTAGGTG